>JAKWBI020000575.1:0-30116 GCA_022664585.2 Zalerion maritima
CCCCCTGAGCGGCCGGCCGGCCCCCCACAACTCAACACAAAAAAAAAAAAAAAAAAAAAAAAAAAATTATGTGTACTAAATTCTTTAATCCCCCCCCCCCCCCCCCCCCCCTTATCTTTTTGTGCACATTGCCCAGGCCGCAAACTCGGTTTCAAAAAATAGGACGTTCAAAAGGGCTCCAAGCAAAAAAGGATGTCATTATTATCAAATAATAGTGAGGTGCTTCTCCGAGAGATAGTTAAGCGCCGCAGATGGAAAAAGTGGAAGGTGCAAACAAAACACAGCTCGAGCTGCGTGATTCGAAGAGGGCACTGCCGCGAGCTATCGAAAAAAAAAAAAAAAAAAAAAAAATCCATGTCCTCCAGCCAAGAGGTGAAAATAATTAAGGTGTGTGTGTGTGTGTGTGTGGGTTTCGTTCTTATACGTTACATTGTACTTTACCTACTTTTCAGGAACATTGTCCGCCAAATGGTGGTCGAATTCATCAGTGGAGCAACCCAAATCGGGTTTTTTGAGTGCTGAGCCGCTATGTTTCAGCCAAAGAACATTCGCAAATCACGTTTATGTACTGAAGTCAAAGGGGAAACGCACTTCGATATGCCACATCCCTTCTCTCGCCAGCAGGAGTAGCAGCAGTCGTATTACCAAAAACATCATATACATGCGGCTAACTTGCAGCTCACCCCAGATCCAAAGCTATTCAAGGTTAGATTCTCCCTTGTAGCCCGGCCCCTCTTTCCTCCGCCTGCGGGTGATATCCAAGCACAAAGCCATCTATACACTTTACTTCCGTATCCAACCCTTAAATACACTTTGGAAATAAAAGCCATGCATTCACTGCTCCCCAAGAACGACCCCCCAACCAACCCCCATGCTCTCTAACAACCCTAGCCGAGCCAAGGTCTGAGGCAGAGATCCTCCAAGCAAAATCTACATTGTACAAATCTGGATCCTCATCCATGTCCATAGGGCCATCAGCATCCCTAAGGACCACGGCGTACGGCGCACAGTTTATACTCTACCTAGGTACGTATTCTCCAACCTCTACGCTCCAACCTCCAGACAGAACCGACAACCTAACCGAGCCGCCAGTGCCACTTTGCCCACGGGCAGCACCCATGTTGGACAGCACAAGAGTAGGACGTAACAATGCTGTGAATAGTTCAAATATTGCCTTGATATTCCCCCCCTTCAATGGGTTGTGCATCAGGGGAATAAAAAATATGGAATCGATTTTCATATGTTAATCTCATCGTAGACATTAGTCAAATGCTTCATGCACCTCTTATGCTCCATGCACTCCCAACCGAATCCTATGCTAGGCAGGTACCTAATTTGATGGTCAAAGAAAACAAAAAGATAGCAAGCAAAAAGATGCAGGTGTGCCAGTGAATGGGCTGCTGCTGGGGCTCAACATGCCCACCAACCAACCATATGATTGCCCAGCCGCCAAGCCACCACCCTCCACCCTCCGCAATGTGATGTGCGTGCTCCAACTTGCCAAAAAGAAAAATAGGTGAAATGTTGCCGTGAATGCCATATGCACCCTCCATGTCTGTCTGACCCCTCTGAATCCCACAAACACAAGCCCCTCAAGCCTTCTCCATGTGTAAATGTATTTGGTGTTTCCTTCCCCATTGTCCGAACGCCCAGCAGTGGTATCATAAAGTTAGAATGGTAGCGATTTAAAAGACAGTAGAGGGTAAAACTTTGAACAAGTGAAATAAGTATGTGCAAAATGTCATGCATGTCGTCGATCTGTGCTCGGACAGCAGAGGAACTCGAGGTTGGGCCTATGTCTCAGTGTACTCTTAGACAGCGGTCACCACTACTCCGCGACAAAGGGATCAGCCTCAAGCCTCTTAGAAGCGGGCTCTCCCTCGGCTCTGGCGTATCGGTCCCTCCACAACATCCTCATAACTTCATAGATGAACAGGTACTGGCTCTCAGCCTGCACCATGGTTTTCCTCTGGCGCCTCAGCGCATCGACCGTCTCGAATATCAAATCGGGAGGGAGACCGTTGCTAGGTGGAGGCTTTGTAACGGCCTCGGCGGCTGCAAGCTGGCTCGTCATCTGATTTCCAGCGCTGGGACCCGTTGGAGGGGCCAGACCTGCGCTGGAATTGATTGGCGCACCCCCGCTGTGAGGAACCGACGTGGAAGAGCCAGTCTCGGCATCGTCAGCGTCCACAAAGCTGGATCGGTTGCTGCCAGGTGCGCTGAGTCGTCCAGCCCAGCTCTCGTCGTAGTTCTCCAGGTACCCGGCCTCCAGCTCCTTTATGATATGATCAAGTGTAATGAACGTGCCGCTCCTTCCAACACCCGCAGAGCAGTGGACAATGCGAGGATTGTCATCTCCACTGTTGTATTCCCTGCTCAGTCGCATAAGTGTCAAGAATGAGTCCAAGTCCGACGTCTGAGGCACCCCAAAATCTGGCCACTTTTTGTATAGAAAGTGGTAGACAACCCTCTCGTCGTCAACCTTTGGGGGCTGGTTCTGCTGTCGGTAAGAGATCTCGACAGCAATACTTGGAACCGGGCTGGGGCTGGGCCTTGGTCGAAGAGAGGAGGTGCTTGGGCTATTGCGAGGGCTGGGTGCGCTCTCTGAGGCGAAATCCGTGGACGAGCTCGATGCCGAGAGACGGTTAGGGTTGTACGGCACACCTCCATTATTCTCCATGTCATCGACTTCTTGGTCCGATTCTGACTGCCTGCTGCGGACTTCGCCGTCAGGATTTCCAAGACTCTCCACCTTGATGATAAGCTTGCGTAACTCAATTGAATTTCCGGCCGGGGTGGGAATGATCTCCGCGCAACGGACAGAAGCTTTGTACCCATCGCCAAACTCATCTTCAATCTGCATGATGGGTGAGTCGGGTTCACGCGGGAAATATGGCCAGCACTTTTCCATCCCGGAGTTTTCGTGGGTTTCAGTCAGCATCACAATTACTGCGGGCGAATCAAGCTGCTCCGTCACCATGCGCCAGACGTGCGGCCACGACTTGATGGTTGGACCTTGCATGGCAATGAACTTATCGACCCTACTAGGGATGGAAGGAGACTGGAGCTCGATCGGCGAGGCATTGATGTAGCTGACTTTCCCTGGAGGTACACGTAGCCGTACACGATTGTTGTTCCATGGACTGATATTGCTGTATCGGTCGAGGTACTGCGGATATGTTCGTGGGGAGCACTTGGCCCAAACGTGCGACGGGGATGGGTCCATTGCCGAGCTTTGAAGTCGCGTGCGCTCGCGCCATGTGATATCCTGGAACTTGAGATCGATGTCTGTTGTGGAGCTGCTGTTAGCAAGACAGTTCCGGTTGTCCTTCCACGCCGTGTTCCAGGTGGTGGAAGAGTGCGACCAAAAGTCCCGGCCCCATTGGGTCACGGGAATGGAACAAAGGGAAAAAAAACATACCATTGTCTGAGATCTCCAAGAAGGACGGCATCTTGAGTGCACAGGAGCGGTGTGGAGACAACGAGATGTCCATCATTGACTGGCTTGTGGCCGGAGTACCAGATCTGCTGAGAGGGTGGTGTTCCGCCGCTGTTTCGTGGGACACCACGGCCGTAAGAGGAGCTTGGGGTATCGCTGGCGATCGTGCTCGTTTCGCTGTCGCTCGCGCTTTTAGTTGGCGAAAAACCGAAGGGAGCGGGCTTTTCTGGCGGCCTGCTTGTGTTTGTGCTTGCATTTGAAGCTGCTGGGGGTTTGTGGGCACAGGAGGGATTGATTCTAATGAAGAGTGAGGTATTGCCGGGGCAGGTGCTGTGGTCGGTCGTTTTAGCTCTGTGGAAGAATCGGCGGAAGACGCTACGGAGGCAGGAGAAGTTTCCTTCTTATGCCTCCGGAAGCGGTTAAAATGGTCTAGGCGGGGTGTCATGGTGACTAGGCTGCGGTGAATATATAAAGCTGAAAGATGGGACAATGACAGGGTTCGAGGTGTCGTCGGGCCGTGGTGGAGCGCAATGAGGCACGGTGGCGCCAGGACTTTGGTAAGGAAGTTTGTGGTATTCCCGGTTTCCCCTCCTGGCAGGTAACCTGCCAAGCTGATTGCGGCCTACCGGCTGGTATGTGTCGCAAGGACTTGGATGATAGTCAGGCGTATCGTGGATAGTAATAACGGGCGTCTTGATACAATGCAGCAAACACACTTATCGAGTGTGGGGTGTGACTAGGAACAGTGCTGTCGGTAGCACCCTAGAGTCAGGGCAGTGCGAGCGGGGTGGTAAGAGGGGTGGCAAGGTGTCGAGAGGAGCAAAATCAAGATGGGCTGTGATGTAGGACTGTTTGAACTATGTCGGCCAGGGTGGTGGTGTAAAATAAGGCCGACTTCCCTGAAGTGGAAAAAGAGACAATACGAACTGCCTCGCTTGAGAGAAATGTTAGCACCCAAGCAGCGAAACATCAGAACCATGCGCCCAAGCTAGGTGCGCACTTGAAACGTATACAAGAAACAGGGGAGGAATAGCAGAGGAAGAAGGTGTGTAAAAGCAAGGCTATTCAACTTGTGATGGTTGAAGCCATGCCGGTGGTCGCTTATTTCTACCCCCGCTTGCTATTCCAGACACGTAGTCCGGTCTTACTTCCTGCTGCCGACAAGGCTTTCCTAAGCAGTATCCCACAGACGAGTGCATCTAGCTACAAAATGTATTTTAGGCATCTTACCAACTATTTGTTTCCCTACAAACTCGTCGTTTGTGGTTTCCTAGTACCCGTCGGTCGTCGTATCACGAGGCTAACGGAGAACTAGTAAGTCTCGCGGGAGGTACTGCAGCTTGCCGGTGGGAGGGAGGATCGAGACCGAGGCAGGAAGAGTAGATTGCGCCTAAGGAAACCGCCGCCGAGGAAGTAAATGGGAATGTCGAGAGGTGTTGGTGGTGTGGGAAGTTTGATGTTGGCGTGACAGGTTGGCGGCACGTGTGGGCGAGCAGGTCAATCAGGTGCGGAAAAGGTCTCAGTGTTTCGTGTAGGGGAATGATCTAAGTGGTCGGCGAGAGCATGATGGAGAGCACACCAGCCGGGTCCAACGAGAAAGGGGGATAGGGCTTTTGGTTTATGGTGTGCGAGTGCGGCTGTGGGTGGGTGGTCGACTTGTACCAGTATCTCAATGTACAGAACAGTGTATCGTAGAGGAGTTATATTCAGTTGGAGGCCGAAACGTTCAGTGGGAATAGTAACACAAGGAGAAAAGAAACTAAAAAGGACTAAAAAAGAAAAAAAAAACTTTCAGAATCGTTCCAGCCAGGCTAGGCTTCGTGCGATGCTCCCAGTTACAGTCGCCTATCGGATGAGATCGAGTAGAAAAGGCAAGTTCATTGTGAAAATCCGGGGAGAAAAAGAAAAGAAGACTGGATGGAAAGAGCCAAAAAGAGAGTAAGGAGGGAATCAAGTTTACCAAAGTAGGTGAAGCGATTGGGTGACGAGGACTGCAGCGGCGACGGAAAGGAACCCCGGACAGCCTTTGATAATGCACGCAGTCGAGAGTCAAGGACAGGTCCCGACAGGAGAACGATAGATGAGGGAATTGCGGGACATGGTGGTGGGCGTTTGTCGCATTGGATGGGGAGGGAGGGAAAGAACTTTGAATGGAAGGAAAAAGGGTGGCACTTGGCTTTGCTTGGAAATGGTGGCTCCTGCAACCTGTAAGTTGCCACCCTCGAGTTGGTTAGTGCCAATTTTGCGGCTTTCCTTCACCGGGTTGCCCCTGCCGGGAACACCAACATCTGCACTCCGGCATTCACTCATCAACTTGAAGTCATCGCTGTTGGGGTTCCTATGTATGGTATGATCGATTTATCGCCCCTTATTTTCATTCATCCGTCGGAAGCTTTCAATCATATTGTTACGTTTCCCCCCCCCCATGTGTTCACGTCGGGCGCATGAAAGTACTTTGTAGATCAGACATCACGTTGGAAAGTAGTACAGTAGGGCTGCATCGCGATTCATGTTTGGTAAGGAGCCTGCAGCCCCCCCCAAAAGCTGCGAACCCGTTCCTGCCAAGACTCGACGGGAAAAGATAGGTAGTCAATAGTCCCGCCCAAAGAAGACTGTGGATATAGGCGCAAGGAAGAGGGGGAGATTGATGATTATTGATGACAACTTCAACATCCCAATTTTCAACCACCGTGATCTTCTTCCCCGCCACCAGATTTCGCAATGCGACAATTGCCACGCGGTATCATGTCCCTCACTTGCAAGGATAGCTGCAGCCTCACCGCCAGCGCCGGTCGGTATTTACCAAACGCCGTTCTTATATTTTTATTTCTTATATTTTTATTTCAGCTACTGCGACACCCCCCTGGAGTGAAAACCTTGTAACCTTCCTATTGACACAGATTCGGCCATGCTCGCGTTCCAGATCCGAAGCCTCCTACGAGATACTCAAAAAAAAAAATTGAATCCCCCAAGAATAGTCTTGATGTACCGCATAACAAAATTCCACTATCACGGCAAGTTCATTTCTGATAAATAGGGACCTGAAGCACCCACCGAATTGGGTATGGTAAAGAGCTTGTTCCTACGCTTTCTAGGCTGCCAAGTCCCAAGCTCCCAAGACAAACGATCGACCGCCGGCCGAGCTATGGCCGCGGCATGTGCTCCAGGTATGGAATCATGGTCTCTTGGCTTTGTTCTTGGCGCTGACAGGAATATGTGCGCGTGAAAGGCTATTCTGCTGGCCTTGATCAAGAACCTGGCCGGGTCTTTCGTTTGGGGGGGGGGGGGGCATCATGAACACCAGGACATGGAACGATGAGCTCGTCGCCAACCAAAGTTACCTTACAGCCGCAATAGCAAACTTTATCATCGTTAAAAACAAAGCCAAAATCAATCCCGCTGCATCGGTAAAAGGAAGAAAATCCGTGGATCACGACGACGACAACGACAACGACAACGACGATCTTTCGTCTGAACTTCCCAAGTGTCACAGGAAGATTTTTGTGACGTGTTTGGGATCTCCTCACTTACCCAGCAAATGAATTCAACCCGCCAAGTTGTTTGCGGAAGGGAAATTGCAGGTGAGCAAATTGCGACGTCCCGAAGTCGCAGCCCCTCTCTTGGCCCAATGTCAGAACAACCAGCCTGGCAAGAGTTTCCGAAGAAGGAAACGACACCTCGAAGCGAAGACAGGGTTGTTCGGATTGCGACCAGGGCGGCGCATGTCATCATCCTTGACGTCGAACCCTTCGAGAAGGATTTCGTATGGGATACAATGCAAGCACTCAAAAGCCACTTTTTATTTTTATTTTTATCTACTGCTCGCTCGCTCGCTCGCTCGCGTGGGAGTGACGCGCTGCTCGTTGCATGGCTGCCACGAGGGGATCATCGCGACAGTTACATATGTAGTTTTGCCTTACGGGGTTTTACGGAAATAAAACTTTTGACATGTCATTGGAAGCAGAAGCTTGAGATCTGAGAGAACCCAAGCCCGCGAAGTCGATACGCCAAACACAAAAACACAAAAACACAAAAACACAAAAACACACGAAGTACAACTGCACCACCACCACCACCACCACCGCAGTCCACCGACGCAGTTCTCGCCTTTGCGTCGGCTGGACGGAAAGATAAGATGCGAAATGCGACTCGGTCGTCCGAACGTGCATATGCGAGAACGTCCGTGCGGAACATCCGTCGCTCCCATCGAAGGTTCCTCCATCCTGGGGTGTGCGAGCACACAACACACCGAGAGCCTCTCCGCTGGGGAAGTTAAATCATGGCGGCAATCGCTAATGGATTTACACCCAAAACGACGCCATGGACCTTATTAACCTCTAGGTCTATTTGCAGGAGACATCGGGCTTGTTGATTGTATCCTCATTTCTTCATGGTGATTGGCCAAACTTAGCCATTCAGACATGTATGCTCATAGAAATACATTCCGCAGCTATATTGCTTGTAATTGAAGAGTGGTGGAGGTGTCTATATGTGCGGTGTGTACAGCCCCACCACCGTCTGTCGCTCTGGTAAGACTCGAGACGACTCGACATATCATTTTCCGGGTCGAGACAGTATTATGCTAGAACTCCAGCCTTATCCTGCTTCCCTTTCATCAGTATAGCAATCTTCTTTTTGAGACCCGTGTAGACTTATGCTACCAAGCTCACCGATTGCTCTTACCGCTCAATGTTTCTGCCGTCTCTCATTCCAATATCTAGTTACACTCCAACATACGCAGCACTGGTGCCCCTCCCACACTCAATCCTCTGCTCCACTGTCTTCTTTGTCGCATTCTTTCCCTCCCCGACGGTCGCCTTCTTCTTAGGGGCGACCGCAAGGAACACCTCGCCCATGCCCGCATCAGTTGCACCTCCCTTGGAGACCTCCCCTTCCAGAGGCGGCACCCTGGCGGGTTCCTCGCCATTTACCCTCCGACCGGTACCCAGTTCGTAATTCTCGTTGATGCCCCACATGTACACGGGCCAGGCATCCTGCGTCCCCGCCAGGGCCTGCATGATCACAGCCGAATGTCCGTTGCCCACCGAAATCCTCGACGGCTTTATCGCGGCCAGAGCTTTCTTCTTCTCGTCCCACTCGCTCAAGTTGGACAACTTCTTGACCTTGACAGGCGTCTGCGTGACGTGCTGCCTCCCTCCTGCGCCTAGGCTCCCCGCTATCCCCAGCCCCGCGGCATAAATCTCCGACACCGCCTCCTTCGACAGGGGCCGCTCCGTGACGGTGAAAAAAGTGTTCGAGCCTCCGGCGTGCACGGCGGCCACGGGGGGGATCTGGTAGATCCTTATCGCGGAGTCATAGAGCGGCTCCCTGTCGCGATCGATTTCTCTTCCCAGCTGCCCGAACGTGTTGTCTCCGAAGGAATAAACCGTCCCCTTGTCGTCGAGCATCACGGAGTGAAAGTCGCCGGTCGCGATTTGCTTGATTCCCCCCCACCTTCGGCCTTTTCCGTCGTCGGGGATCGTGACTTCGTGCATCTGGTCATAAGCACCCTCGGGCCTGGAGTCCCATCTCAGATCCGCTATGCCGAGCTGTCCCCTCTCGGGGAAGTACGTCGAGCTGCTTGCGGCGGAGAAGACTCTTCCGGAGGAAGTGAGGAGGAGGCAGTGCTCTAGCCCGCTTCTCACGTCGACGACGCTTTCTCCCCAGCCCAGGTTTCGGGGCTTGAGCACGCGCAGGCTTCGCTCGCTGGGAGATGATTTTTTCCAGTACGGGATCCACATAGAGGAAGAAGGTTCGACGAGTTTCGGCCCGTGAAGCTGGTCGTGCCTCGCGACCGGGACGGAGTAGACAGTTCCCGATGAGGAGAGGGCGATTATGCGATCCATAGAGACTTCCACTTTCGTGATGTCTTTTCCTTTTATGGTGACCTCGGGCCCGTAGCTCGCGCCCCCTCCCCCTCCCCCTCCCCCTCCGGCACTCTCGGGACCTCGAGCAGACTTTTTTCCACCATCGCCGCCAAAAGCTCTTCCCCATTGAACCAGATCCCCGTTCTCCATGACGGCAACCCCAAAGTCATCCCCCATCTTCACGTCCCTGAGAACCACGCCGTCGAAAAAGGGGATTCGCCTAGGTCTCTTCACGAAAGTCTCGCGCGGGGAGTCTGGGGCTGCGACAAGGCCTTTGTTGCTGCCCCAGACGTAGAGGCCCGGGTTCGCGAGGTTGGAAACGACTTGGTTTCGGTAGAAGTCTATGGATGAGGCGTCGTGCTCCCTCTCGTCGAGAGTCGTGTCTACCTTTTGGATTGGTCCATCGGAAGAAGAGGAAGAGCTCTTCTTTTTCTTCTTCTTCTTTTCCAACGTGGATGCCGAAGAGGAGTCGAGGGCGTAGTCTGAATTCAGTCCGATGCTGCTGAGAACATTATCGTAGTTCCATGCTACGTAGGCAGAGATTCCGCCTACGGCGAGGAGCTGGAGGGGGCGGGAACCGCTACCTCCGCTGTTTCCTGGCCCTCCTCCTCCTCCTCCTCCTCCTGACTGGGAGTATGCTCTCCGGGATCCTGCCGAATTCCATGTTGCCGGAGCGGTGCGGGCATGATGTCGTTGCAGCTGCCGCTGCCGCCGAGCTGCTCCCCGAAACGGGGCAGAGGCCGCCGCAAGAGGCGTCCGTATTTGTGGTGATGATGTCGATGGGCGCATTGCTCTTGCACGTGGGAGGGCCTCTTTGCCCTTCTTTTCTTTCTAATCAGGGAAAAGTATTTCCCCTTGGTGATGCAATGATATGTTAACCGTTCGTACTGTGAAACGGGTTTCTAATCTCGACCTTGAGAGCCGGCACAGAATTTCGAGCATGATGCGGCGGGTGCTGTGGTCCGTGCGTATTTCCGCAGCTGTCGCCGCCGGTGGCAAAAGTGGCGGCCACCTGAGTGAATGAGGTATTATCACCTGATCGTGTGCATGACCTCTCTTGTACCGAAATTTATAGCTCATTGCTACACGTAATTACCCTTCAACTGCTGGCTTGAAATAGTGGAGGATCTACAGAGAACAAGGAATCATTCGATCCTAGCTTAACTTTGTTATTCATTAGATTATTTATAGCCTATTCGTCCTCCTATTTATTCCATCATTGCGATAGTGAGTACCTCCCTCTTTATTATCAAATTAGTGGATGTAAAACAATATGTGCTATACAGATCAATACACAACGCAGTATCCGTCTCGGGTTTAGACACCTTACCCACCCCCACCCCTAGAACTGGGATATCAAAGTTCCGGTCTCGTATGCTTTTTGCGGAGCGCGAGCATAATGAACCCTTCCTGCCGACCCACTGCGCCCGCATCGGCAGTTGTTTAGGTCTCTTGTTGTTCGCGGGAGGACATAGGACGCTTGGGTAAGAGGGCGGATACTACGCCGATTTGAATGGATTGCCATATATGCTTGTTCTCTTTATTTTCAACTCAGCAGCCAATTTTTCCGTTCCGTCAACCCATCTCATCATGCTATAACCTAAGCCACTAAAGCGAGATTTCTCCATCAAACGCAGGAAAGTCACTAATAAGCAGTATCCCAGTGCTAATTTACAAGTTTGTGCCCAAAATGCAAGTAGAAATCCGCCAGTCTCAACGATGAGCAGCGTATACAATAACTAAGGGGTATCGTCTGATACTTCAGTTCCCATCTCTGTCTCATTATCACTCTCCGGAGGCTTGGCTGGCGTGTTCCAGATAGCCAAATCTCGCGTCCGCCTTACCAACAAGTTAAATGCCATTTCTACGTGGTACGCATTCTCTGACGTATCCATCTCGAGGAAATCAGATCCAAGACTCTTGGCAAGATAGTCCCCCTCCTTAAACCCTATATGCCGCTCCTCGTCAGAAAAGCACATGTTCCCTGCAAGAACAATGGGAATACGGGGCGTCTTCTTGCCGTCGTATATCATGGTGATGATCCTCTCAGCCCTTAGGAAAGTTTCTCGGTCGCAGACGGAATATACAACCAGGAAACCGTCACATTCGCTGATAGTGCTGTCTGGAACCGTCTCGTCCTCGCCCGGCTCCCCGGACGTGTCCAAAATGTCAAGGTTGCAGGAGTTTCCGTCCATCTCGGTCGTAGTGCTGCACAAGGCGCCCATGGCTGTGTTGTGTTTGCTAGCCTGGTTCTTAGCCGTAAACTATTTTGTGCCACAAAACAGTCAGTTGAGAGTTCAAAAGAATATGGGCTTTGGAAAGGAGGTGTAGCTAAGTAACTACGCTGAAAGGCCATAGACCAGCTCCTTGTAAAGCAGAATCCTTACCTGAGTGATAAGCTTGCTTTTTCCCACGCCATATGATCCCAAAACAGCAATGCGGTACTTCCTTGGAGCCGTGTCTCCCACGCCTGCAATTCTCGCCTTATCCAAAACCCCTATCCAAGTATCCATGAGTTCCACGGTACGGAATATCAGGTCAAACCTTTTAGCCGGCCATGACCCTGTATCAACAACACATCGGTGCTCACCTAATAAAATACGTGTCAGAAAGTCGGTTGCTTCGAGTTGCTTTACAACATGAAGCGAACAGGACATGGAAAAGCATGGTGGTGAGGAAAAGCGCGATGCCTACCATGCTGGATTCTTGGCGAGAGGGCTGCTATAGAAAAGCATAGGACAGCGTGAACAAAACTGGGGGTCCCGTGTGACTGAATTCGCCGTGTTCGAAACACGACGGTGTCGAAGACGTAAAAGTCAAACTGCGGCGCGATTTATCAGTAATTACGAAGTCATATAGTTGGTGGGGTGCCTACAGTAGATCTCCTTCCATCCATTTCTTCCACCAGCACAGGTCCGTGATACAAAAGGTGTTTAAAGTGGAATCGCTCTTGAGCCTCGTGCCACCTTGGCACGATACCCACCATGAGGGTCTCCACCATTTTCATCCTGCTGGATGCTTCGCAGTGTTTGAGACTCAATAGTTGTTCCCGGACACTATCTATCTGGAAGGCAATTGTGGCTGGAGACATTCCATGTCTAATACATAGATCCTAGAGCAGAAGTGGTGTTAGCCGAGTTGTTCGCTGCTCAAGGTAACAACTTCCCCACACGTCGGCTTTTGGGGTATCCTTACAAGTACAAGTTGCAGGTACTTGCGGAGCAGAATGATAATCTCGGATGTCCTGGGGCCGAGGTGGGCAAATATCCGAAGCATCATCTGTGTTGACGCTGTGCTCCCAGGAAGCCGTAGAAATGTAGTTTCCCGAGTCCAGGTCGCTTTCGCCTCGGCCGACGAGACTTTTGCCTCCAACTTAGTCAATAGAGCAGCCCATTCCTCTTGCACGGGCCTCTGAGTAGTGTGATGCGTTGCTTCATCCAGAAAAAATTCGAGGATCTCGACCACTGCACGGGGAGGACCCAAAATCTTTTGCTTTGCGAATTCCGGGACCCCTTCCCATGACAAGCCCAGTTCAGGATGCATTTCGCGGACCAACCACTCTCCAGATCTGAGGACCAAGCTGAAGTCTGAAGACCAACTGCGAGGTATGGACGGTTCAAGGGGCGCTTCATAAGGTTTTGTTCGAAGCGTTCCGAAGGAGTGGATCCCAGCCGTCGAGGGGGTGGTGGTCATGATAGAGTCATTCGTGCCATCGCCGCTTGACACCCTCGAGTCTATTGTCTCTCGAATATTATAGTCAATAACCGTAGACTCTATGCGTTCGAACTTGTAGTGGTGCGGATTTTTGAGTTCGGCCTTGCTGATGGGGATCCCAATGACCGACAGGTCCGAGAGATCGCTAAGACTGAAGCGAGAAAGTCTGGACCATGCCTTGCTGTCGATGAGCGACGTCGTGAAAGTGAAGTCCATTGTATCCCTGACGGCCTGGCGGTATGGGCGAGATGCCATCAAATCATCCTCAAACCCGAAGACAACAAGCCCGCTCCCCGACCGTGATGTAGTCCGAGGCTGGATCGAGTCTCTGCGCCGGCCAACAATGGTGTCCTCTAGTTTGGTGAACCGTTCTGCAAGATTAGCTAAAGCATTGTTCGTTCCGTGGAGCGCGTTGATTTTTTGAGAAAGGCGTCGCTGGAGACTCGGGGCCTCAGTACCGGCATCCCTAGGTGACATGTGAGCTTCACGCCCCTCGACCTATCCCAACAGCAAGCAGGAGGTAAATACCTCTCGAGAAGAGCTAGCATGACCGATACGGAGCTTTTGAACGATTGGAGCCGAAGATGTAGTGCCTTGAGGCTGCTTTCTCTTCTCACCCATTGAAGCCTCGTTACAAAGGTTGGGCGACCGTTGGCGCTCAGTGCTTCGATCTTTGTGGGCAACGATGCCTCTAGCTCGGAGAACATGAGAACTCCATCGTTCAGAACTGCAACGAACTGCTCGACCGGAATCAGGGCCTTTCGGCTCCTGGGAATGGACTCGAAGTTATTGACGAGTTTCTCAAGTCCGGATAGAATAGTCTGGATGCTTCTGACTTCCCAATGCATCAATGCGGCGATATCTGGTGTTTTCTTGGCGCCTGATACGTAGGGACCGAGGATCTTTGCAACCTCACCGGCGGCAGTAAGGATGCCCGTAATGGATGCAACGACGCCGAGGACTTCGGCCATATTGGCGGATCATTCCCGATCGAGAAGAATGGATTGTGTTGGAGAAAAGACAGATTGATGGGACTGAAAAATAAATGATGAGCTGATGAAGATGGTGGATGAGACTGACCAAGACGGTGTGCATCATCAGGGGGGGGGGGGGGTTGCCCTGGAGGATTTGCTTCTTGTGCGTCGCGGCGTTAGAGGGAACCCCAGCTGAAAAATGGCCAAGAGGGGCTTATTGAGGCTCAGCTACCACATCTGGTTGCCTTGCAGAGGAACGTACAAATCAGTTCCAGTCTTAGTCTAGAAAATGGCAGAGTATGAGACAAGGCAAGATGAGATAAGCGCCCGGAGCCTTGGTGAATGGGAAATTACCTGCGTCCGTACCGCCACGCTCGTTCGGAGAGTGATTCTGAAGATAACTGTGCGTTTATTGATACATGCCAAAATCTGCGCATTCTTATTTCCTTTCTTCCAGTGCCTGTAAATCTATCGCACCATCCCTCAAAACCTCTTCCCTCCGGAACGCACTCATGCTGTTAATGGCCGTCTTCACGTCGGCGCCATGGGACGCCAGCCAGCGGACCATGCGTTCGTACATGCCGTTTTCGCACGCGTAGAGAATCGGAGTCTTTCCGTGCGTGTCGGGGCAGCTAATGTCCGTCTGGAAGCCCCTTTCCAAGATGAGGCTCGCGAGCTCGACGTTTCCCATGTAGCAGGCAAAGTGCAGAGCCGTTTCGTCCATGATCCCGTAGGGCCCCGGGGAGATAGTCTCAAGGTCAGTATCCTCATCCACATGGCTCGTAGATGACGACAGCCACCGTATGAACGGAAAGAGCTCCGACCTGTGCCTCTCCAACACCACGTCAGCCCCCCTCTCGAGCAGCAGGAGCGCGGCGCCCGTGTTTCCCGAACATATTGCCGTGTGCAGCGGAGGATAGCACATGGCCGGGTCGTCCATCATGTGGACGGGGGGAACCGTTCCTACTGTGCACGAGTGGCTAAAGCTCACTGGTTGGCAGTTGCACGTCAAGCACCCGGCCCGGTCGACGCTAGCACCACGGTCCAGGAGCAGCGACATCATGTCCTCGTCGCCGCGGTGCGCAGCAACGTGGAGGAGCGAATATCGACGCCACAGCTTGGGATCACGGTCCAGGCCGGGGGACAGCCGACAGTGGTGCCGGTACACGGATGACGGCCGTCCCTCCTTCCGGAGCGGTCTGCCGTGGATATCGAGGTATTTCGGTGGCGTCTCAGTGCCGGGCATGGCACCATGCATGATTTTATCGACATAGCGCACGGCGGGTAGCGCGCAGGGGTTGTTGGGGTCGTCGCTGTCCTTGAATTGTGGGTATAGTTTGTCGCCGACTGCGTCCAGTATGCGGACCATGAGGGACCTGTTATCAGTGAGAAGAGCCCAGAGGGCAGCCTCGGGACCTGCGTGTCTCCTGCCGTCCATCTCAAATAGGTACGGCTCTAGGGACCTATAGAGGCCCCTGCAGGTGCGTGAAAGGTGCGATACGGTCCGCAGCGACCGGTGTGACCCTTCTTCGATATTTGTATATTTTCGTTCATCTCCATCGCCTTGCCGTCCGGTTATTATATCGGCTACACAGAGCACGAGATCTGGGGGTATAGACTCGAAACTGGCCATCTTTACGTCACCTTTTATTTTAGGGTGGTTGTGCTAGTGGGTAATGATGTTGCTTTGAATGCTCGTGGGCGGAGAAGATGTTTTAAATCCGATCAGTTTATGTTGCCAGACTCGGACTCTCTCACGTTCATGGGCATGTGCGTTGTCACTCGCACATTCGCACGTGATATCTGTGGCAAACTGAACACTACCACTTGAGGTGCTAGGTAGTAGCCGCCAGGGGCATTCAAAGTTGAGGATGACGAAACTTGCAAGTTAGTATTGCTGTTACTCGCAGCAAGCCTTCTTATGCCCCCATACCAGCCGCAGCAAGTACGCTGAAGATGAGGTCAGCGCTCCCATCTTCATCATGGAGCCCCAGGGAACCGTGTTGTTCTGCTGCACATTTTAGTTGAATACCCAGCCATATCGCCTCACGATAATGGCCTCGAGCCATCTATTAGATTCCTATTAGTGTCTAGACATGTCTAGGCAGGTAAGCATACGAAAGGAAGTTATGGAACTGTCAAAACGGTCAAGGTCCGACCTAGAGTTCTTGTCATCCTCAGAATGAGACGGCTGGTATAGAGCTCTGTATAACAAAATATCAGCGATATTAAGAGATCCCTCGGCAAATCTACTCAGATTTTATTGCCCCCCCCTCCTTTTCTTTCCTCTTCTGGACCACGTCCCAGTTGTAGACTCTCGCGACAGCCACCTCCATGGTAGTTATTTGTTCCCTCAGAAAATCTAGGTCTTCCTCGCAGTTAGACAGGCTCAGCCCCGCCGCTTTCAGCTTGCCGTCCAGAAGCTCTTCCGCCTCGTCGATTGGGTACGACAACATAACGTTGGCACCGAGCCACAGGAACACTTCATCCGTCGGGGGGATGGTCGCTTTGGCGTACAGCGTGTCATTGAGCTCGAACGTTGTCTCGATCGGATCAATCGCGTCCTGTATCGGAGGTGCGGGTCTGGTGTTAGTACCTGGTACATCAGACAGTTCCCCCCTTATTGCTATGATATCTAGAGGGGAGTCGATGCGTATCCCACGTTCAGAGAGCATGAAGTCGGTCAGAGGCAGAGGGTCATGGTGCGAGAGCGTACCTTCCGCAATTTAAGAAACCTGACAGTCTCGAGGGTCTTCTGGATATCCGGCATCTTGTCCTTGAGTCCGGTCACTCTCCTTTGCAGGTTAAGTTCCATAAACTGGTATTTTGATATCATCTCCTGAAAACTCCTCAATGTTGGTTCTACCTCTTCTCTACTAGTGACATAGTCTTCCACCTTGTCTACGAACGGCGCCTGTGGGATTCCCCGCGCGTTGGTTGGGGTTTCTTTCCTGTGGTTTTCCAGTGCCATGGTCAGTATCCTGATTTGTGAATTAAGGCAAATCACCCCTGCCCCCCCATCTTCATTTCAGGGACTATCTCCCAGGCTTGCGTCAATTGCAACGAGGCAGCCTCAAAGAAGAGGATACTACATGCGCCATCCATGTGGGAAAATTCTTTTTGGATGGCGACACACGTGTGAAGTCTAGGCGCAGAGAGGGGAAGAAAAAGGGTGCTCGACCTACCCCTTCAAGGCACCCGCAGCAGAAGGCGCCTTGCCAGCCGTCTGGCTAGCCATTGTTTTGCCTAACCGCGGTTCTTCGACCTCGCTGCGCTACTGCTCCCTGCACAGTAGTTGATTATCTTCTTCGAGCTCGGTAGTGGTGTGATGTGGAAGATTGAAGAAAGGCTCTGGCCTGGCCTTTGTCAAAATCTCGACCCAGGGTGCGATCTCGAGATCAGGGGGACCTGCTTGTGACGGAAAGCGATACGCCAAGACGGGGGGAGGTCGACGTATGGAGCAGAATTGCTGACGGCCGATACAAGGTTCAGCTTGGCTCTCGGGCTCTTATAACATGGGGTGTAACAAAACTCGTGATGTCGCTGGATATATTTAAATCGGCCGGGGCGTGTGGCAGCGGTACGCTTGACTTGACGGGGTGTGGGCGCTGCGAGTTTTCGATGACGAGACTTCTGGCTCACAATTATGCCAGGAACCTGCTAAAAATCTCATATCGATAAACATCGTCTGCGGGGCAGCTGCCCGGCAGGCAATTGTGCAAGTGGGGTACTAGCTCAGACATGTGGGTCTTGCAATCACCTACTGTGTATGCAACGGGATGCAGCGACGTTACATTGTATCAAGAGACGGACCATTGCTACTACACCTAGATAGACAATTCTAGTCCAGAGTATTTGAGAAATGACCCTAAGCATTTTGTAGATTGATATTGGGCGCTTCTTGGGAGTTCCCCGGGGGGCTGAAGATGCATTGTGCTGTATATGAATACGACAATACAATGATTGATATAAATACATCCACCAACCCCGTATAAAAACAGGGTTTTCTCGAGAAATATTCCCCCAGTTAAATACGCCCTCACCCCTATCTCAATAGAACACCTATAAATGCATATGGTTCTCGTGCTAGAGGAGATTGAAGACCGAAATATTCGCCAATTATCATCGCTCTTTCGTTGCTCATAAATATTGTCCAAATCAAGAAAAGAGTAAGTAAATATGAGTAAAATCCCATTTTCCCGTGGGAAATGAACGAGGCGTATATGGGGTTGTAGCAGACATATACATCCTGACAGTCTGTTGTTTTCCTCTTGGCCAGGTTTGTTTGTCCTCTGTTCGAATCCAGATCTTTTCTCTCTCGCTCCATAAAATCCCAATTAGCTGAACCAAACCCTAGGGTATCTCGATGGAATCCACGCAATGCAACCCAGACGTCTGAATAAAAAATAAAATTGAAAGCCACCGCCTCTTCCTCAGCTGTGAAGCAAAAGACCTTGATTTGAGGTTGTATAAACGATGGTTGCTTTCCTTCGTCGCCCACTTTTCATTTTTCCGTCAGGATGGTCCGCTTCGTGTCGCTTTTCTCTCGTTTAGTTGAGGTCCATGTCTTCATCAATGTCGTCATCCTCACTGCTGTCGTAACCGCTCGGTCCGCTTTCCATTCCACCGCCAGCTGTTGCGACGGAACTTGCAGCTCGCTCGACAGTCGCGGAGGCGGGCGCATGCGGGATGAGAGCGCCACTGCTGTTGCTGGCATCATATGAGTCTTCGGCTTCGGGGTCGACTTCGTCCTCTTCGTCACCGCTGCTCAGATCGTCTTCATCCGACGTGTTGTCACTGAGATGGGGATTTGCAAGCCGGCTAAGAATTTCCTCTTTATGATTCGCATCTGCCAGTTTGACAAGCTCTGATGCCTCGTCTTGGTCGCTAAAGTCAACATCCATATCATCCTCATCCTCGTCGTCCGAACTGAATGGTGGGATGAAGGTGGCTGGAGGTGGGAGCGGAGACAATTCGAGCTTCTTCGTTTGATCTCTGACGTACTTTGTCTCGACCAGGTTTCCGTTTCGCGAAGGCGTGCGCGAAGGAGGAGCAGGCGATGCCGTTGTCAATTCGGCAATACGCAAAAGAATGGTTTCGGTCGTGTCACCACCCTTATGTTTCCTAGATGCAAGTCTATGGGCGCTGGTGTCCCTCTGGCGACCGTCGGTAAACTTGGTCCTCCGGGTAATGACATTAACAAGAAAGTGATCTTCGGGGACCACACCTCCTAGCCCAGATGCTTCAAATTTTGCAATGCGCGGCCTCTGCGGTTGTGCAGGTCCATCTCCCCAGGAGAATATTTCGTCATCATCGGAATCGCTCACATTGCCGACATATTCCTCCCCCTCCTCTTCTTCATCTAACTGCATAAGGTCCTGGAGTGGAAGGCTCGTACATGAGCTGCCGTACCTGGTCCCTCCTCCGCTTCCGCTGGCAGCAGTAGGCCCTTCGTGGAGAACGAAGAGCGGTCTTGTGGGCAACGAGGACCCAGAAATGGTCCGCTTGGTACCTGGTCTTGGGAGTGGCGATAACTGAGGGAATGGTTCCTGGGAAGTCGAAGCAGATACATCAACGGGAGGGTCTCGAGAAAGGTCAGTGCAGAATGGGGCATCCTTGTAGTACATGATAGAACCATTTACTCGGCATCGGTTTAACATGGACGCAAGCCCGGCACCACTAGAATCCCAATACGAATTGGGATTCCCATTGGTGTCGACCCCTTGCCCGAGGGAACCTAGCGACATCCCTTCATCTGACGTCTGTTCAGCAGAAGACGATTGATGAACAAACATGGGCTTGTAATGGAAGCTGTTACAGCTCGAGTTGTGGACTTGAGGGGTGAAACGCAAGTTGTTCCTGCCGTTGGACGACCCAGTTCCAGTGGGCGCCACAATCTCATCCATGGGATGCTGGGTCTTGACCTTTTTGCGCTGGGTACTTCGTCCCGGGCAAGCATCCTCGTCCGTTGAGCCGTTGGCTTTGTTGTCCCCACTACTATCGCTGCTAAACCTTGTTCCTTCGGTTCCGCCACGCCAGCGGATCTTCTGTCCATCATGCGATATCTGGAACTTGGTGCTTTTCTCGGCGACGGCCTTGCGAATGAAGCTCGGAGTGACATTGAACATGTGAAGCTGAGCCATATTGCATATGACGTTGAGATACACCCACTCATCCGCATCTGATGCCACATCCTTGGTGCTGAATACCGTCTCAGAGACGTTGTTAGGAGGAAGCATGCCGAGGTGGCGGAAGTAGTTCATGTTCTCGCCTGGTAATTGGACACGATCCGGGTCAAGATCGTGTGGTCGAGTAGCACGCTGCTCGTGCTGGGAACCGTGCGTTGCTGGCGACGACTGCATGCCACGGCGACTGCTCATACCGCTCCCATTGCCACTGCCGTTACCGGCCCCGCTTGCATTTCCGCCACTACCACTCGTATTGCCGCCTCTGGACTCGGTTTGGTCGCAAGCCGACGTAGACACGGATGAGTTGTCACGGAAGAGGCCTCTCCTCTGGTTTCCCCCATTTTCATGCACCATCTTCGCTTCCCTCGTTGTCTCGGAGGTTGGCGCGTTGGGGGGCGATATAGTGCTGTAGGCTTGCGAAGGCTCGTTTGGGAGCGATGGTCGCAGTGGCGCGGGAGTTCCGCCGCCATGGTTACGGCCGCGTCTCTTTCCCGTAAATATCTGCTCCAGTCTTTTCACAACCAGTTTCTTCTTCTCCTTCTCCGTCATTACCATGTATCGGGGTAGTAGACCTTCCGGGACGCTATCGAGATACGACTGCACTTTTTGTTCCGCCGTTCTAGCTTGTCCCGACAGGAGCAGAGAGCTGCTCGAAGCTGTATGTTGGGTTAGACCGGTCGAGTTTCCCGCATTCGACATGGAGGCATAAGCCGAGTCTGCAGGTATCCTAGACTTGCCGGTCGATGACGTATGCTTTGATCCAGTCCCGGACGATGCGTTCATGGTCGGACGCCCCGTCTGCCCTCCCGGCGATCCGCCGGCGCTGATAGCAAACTCGCGGAGCGTGTTTTCCAGCTCTCGCTTCTTCCGGTTGTTCAAGCCATGTACCCGTACCTCAAAGAGGGCATCTTTCTTGAGAGCATCGGGCACATTCTGCTTGTGCTTACGCAGCTCTTCCTTCAGTCGCTTGATTTCGATCGTGAGATCATCAATCACGCTCCTATAATCCTCGGCACTGCTCGTCGTAACGGCCGTCTTGAGGTTTGGCGGGAAGAGCTGGGATGGGTAGGGATAATTTGAGGAGACATCCTTAGAAAACTCTCCATTTGATGAGTCTGATTCCCTTTGAAAGAAAGGTGGATCAACTGGAAGACATGATCAGTTAATATGTGTACACAATACCCAAAGCACGCCTCACCTCGCTTGTCAAGCTCGAAAACTCAGAAACAC
This sequence comes from Zalerion maritima, assembly GCA_022664585.2. Lineage (NCBI taxonomy): Eukaryota > Fungi > Ascomycota > Sordariomycetes > Lulworthiales > Lulworthiaceae > Zalerion > Zalerion maritima. Next base: position 21,413 of record JAKWBI020000575.1, read on the forward strand.
CACACTACTTTGCCGATATCAAGCCGAGAGGCATGTGGTTTGCGTGTGCATGAGGAAGACACACATCTCTCGGCAAGATACGAGTTTCGTGTATTTAACTTCCGTCCAAAAACACTTACCATCCATGCCCCGAGGGCCGAACGACTGTGCAGGATTCTCGTTGGAACGATCAAACCATTTTATCGGATCGCTAGGTTCTGTTTCCGCGCTTTCGTTGGACGAGTGGCGGCGAGACAGCGAAGTCTTACCGGCATTTGGGACTGCCTTGCTGCTGCTTGCGACCGCCGCACTAGGCGCCGGCACACGGCGAGAGTTTCTACGAGGGCTGTTCTGGGGGGCAGCATATTGGGCAGGATGGTTTTGGAGCGAAGGGGGGGCAGCTTTCGCATTGACGCCGGAGGAAGTGAGCGGTCCTACAGCGGGCTGGTGATGAGGAATTTGGTTGGAGATTGATCGTAGTTGGGGGTGCAGGGATAGGGGTCCTGATGGGGGAGGTTGTGTTCCTTGGGAGCTATGTTGTTGATCCGGCATGATTGCTGAGTGGTACAAATCGTGTAGGTTGTTGGTTCATGTTGGACTTCGCTGATTCAACTCAAGATTTTGGAGAGCTATTAGGCTCGATTTTTTATTCGAAAGTCTTGTCGGGCTTCATGAAGAGGGGTGTGTGTGTTGAAGAATTAATGGCCCGCGGAAGGATTACGGTGGTTTGTATTAAGGGACGAGGGTTGGTTGGGAATAAAGGTGTGGACCCCTAAAGTCTCGAGAGGCGAAACAGCCAAATCTCGATCCCGGCAGTGCGGTGGGCACAGTGCGTGGTAGATATAGGACAGCACGTCTAACGGTTGTCGTCCCGAATGGTGATTGCGGAAGTTGTGTCAGGGATGAGTGATCAGTGTGGAGTACCTATGAGAAGAGAATGACTTCCTGTTAAAGACACGCACAAGGCGAAGCTAAATTAGAATGCTGCTCGACTCGACTCGGTACAGGGTAGCGAGAACGGCAGGGGTAACAAATACGGCTGTGTCCAAATCAAAAGTTTGGTCGAACTGGTGATGTTTGAGTGGCATTGTGCGATGAGGGGCCAACTTCACGATCGATCCGTCTTCCCTGCAACAAAAGAACGTGCGGCAGAGGTAGGTAACAGGTAGGTAGGGGGGACTATTATGAGTATCGTGGATGCTTGGGAAATAACACATGGGGAGGCGCACGAGCAGCCAGCTGACTGAACTCACGAGTACATCATACATGCATGCTACGGAAGTATTTTAATGTGGGGAAGGAACTCGAGGACCAAGTAAATGGGAAACTAGGAGGTGAGTGGAATAACACCATATAATTGGTGTTGATACAGACAAGCCCTCTCTACGTGATCACGACCCTCTGTTTAATCATCGCCTCGGGCGAGACAAGACTTGAGGGATCGAGATGGTCGAAAAGTCGAGAGTTAAACAATAAACCGTGTCAGAATGTGCACCATGCAGCGTTCGTAAGTACGTGGGGTAGCAGGTAGCCAGTAATTTCCTATGGTCCCGAGAGATTTCTGGTGGAGGGAGACAAGGAGTAGAAGAGACAAGAAAGCCTCAAAGCTGGGCTGGGCTGGGCTGAGGGGAGGATCGATCTCTACTGTTTGTGTGGTGTGGGAGTCATGTAAGGGAAAAGAGGAGAATGGGAGGAAAATGATTGGGTTCGAGAAGAATTGGCCACATACCCGCGGGAATGGGAGGCGAAGAAAAAGACCAGCGAGGAAAGAAGGAGCCGAGACGGCAGTTAAAGAGAATAGTTTTGTGTGTACCTGTCCGGGCGCCTGTCCGTGTGTGGTTCGCTTTTCGTCCCTATCGTACGGATCTGGCGTGCTGAGGGGGGAAATGGATGCATGGGTGACATGCCAATATGCGTCTTCCGTCTGTGTGCTCACTTCAAATAGTGATTACTTTGTTGCACCTAAGTTCCCCAGAATTGTTAGAACGAAAAGCAATCTTGATGTGCAAATAGCTCGTTGGAGGGGATCGAGATTTCCTACATGACACTTCTGGCGAGAGAAAAACAGGGTCTGCCGAGACTTTTGTTTCCCTCCATTCGCCATCTCGACAGAACACTGGAGCGAGCGAGCCGGCGCCACGAAATCAGAAAATGCCTTTTTTTTTTCAGGCAAAGGGACTGGAAGAGTGCGATGTACACCCCCTTGGTGCGGGGGTGTGGGAATTTCTTGTCGGCGATGGCATTCCCAAACATTGAACTGGTAGAGAAGGAAAACTGGGTCGCAGCTTCCAAGGTTCGATGAACAGACGGTGAAGTCGATTCACAATATCCGGCCGGGGCTAATCGGAGATCGAAGGCAAGATTGGTTGTATTCTACAGCGCTATGTTAGCATAGTGTATCATCCAGTCGACTGGGCACGCTGGGAGGGAACGGTTGTTTGTATTGCTTTCGTCCAGTGTCTTGTCATCCAGAGAAGGAGGATGAGCGCGGCGATGATGGATCATAAAGCAAACATGTACCAAGGGGGTACCAGTCACAATAAAAATCAACGTGCGGATGGTGTGCGGATGGTGTGTGGATGGTGTGTGGATGGTGTGTGGGCGTCCGGGCCTGGGCATGATATGCAGCCAATGAGAAGGCGCCATTTTGGGAAATATCCACCCCGGGGGTGTATAGAGTGCATTGGCAGCATGCAGCGTCCCCATTATATTGGCCCGCGACGAATCATAAGGCGCCGAGTTCTCTGGTGAGTGATGGATGAAGGCATGGTCACCCTCTGGGGTTGTGCCGGGTCTGCAATGCGTGGTGAATGGGATTTTCTCTTCTGGATCTGGGATTTTGCCTGGGATCGAAGTTCCATGGTCCACCCCATGCCTTACCATACCATCTTGAGACAGCTTAGAGCTAGAAAAAAAAGGGAAATGCAGACACTGTGGACTGCGCCTTCACTCATTCAAAAGGCAGCACCAAGCAATGCCGTTGCTCTCTGTGAAAGCGGTTTGCACGCTCTCCTTTCTCTCTTTTGGCCATTCAATCCAGTATCACACCCTGTTGATTCTTCCAGTCTTCCGAGTATGTGCGCATTATTATTATTCCCCCGTCGTCTCGATCGATTTGCGACTGTCACGGTGTCGTGGTGTGATGTGTCGCAAGACAGTTGACTCGGCACCGGACGGCAGGAAAAAAGATCAATGGCACACCAGCCAACGTCATGCGTCTCAGGGGATCTCATACCGCTAGTCAACCTTCTCTCGCTCTCGTGGCTGGTCCTTCCATGCTACCACCTAAAAGCACCTCCTGCAACACAGATCCACTCACCACTTCATCACACCAATCCACCCCCCCAGCAAGCAGCAGGCCACTCACTACATACCACCAGATAAGCACAACTTCCTCCCCATTGAATGGGCACCACCGTACAGTAGGCCGTGTATGCATACACATGTATCCTGCACAGTACCAATACGGCATCATCCTACATCCCTCTCGAGATCGAATAGTGGTGAGCATCGGCAGGCGCGCATCCACGAAGGATACGACACAGGAGGTGAGCCCCTAGTACTACACCTGTAACTCTGGGCGGCATCGGTCCGTTAATACCCCTCTTGTCCCTCATGACTCCCAGGACATCGATGTCGGTACCAGATGCGTCCCGGCTCAATTGTGTGTTCCAAAACAGTTGCCATTCTTGGTCGGATGGCTTGATGGGTAGTAGCTCGGGTTGTATCATGCTGTAGTAAGCCCCAGAGATGGACTCCAGCTTAGTTTGAGTCATTTTCATTCGATACTCCGAGTCCTCCCCAAGCGCGGCATCCCGCGGGTAAAAAAACGAGAATGATGTGTAAAATACCCCACTCCCAGCCGCATGCCAATCGGAAACAGAGAAAGCCCGTGGAACAACTTTGTTGGTCCGGAGTCGCATACCTCAATGATGGCGCGAAGCTCGGACGGTACCGGTGATGATCGGGTGGACGATTCGTTTTCAAAGTTCAGCCGGGGTTCAGCCGTGGTACCACACTGCACCCTTCCCTTCCTACCCTTTCCACATTTCCATCTCCCAAATTGTGTTCGGAAGCATGGCATGTGGGTCCCATATCGTTCTTGTTCACCGCCGCCAAGGCCATCGCACAACGCCGGCTTCACCTTCAATTCCCAACAAACAAGGAAATTCCCATTCCGTCCCGCAATCCCGGTATTGCAACTTGAAGTTACCACAGTTGTTTCTGTCTCTATGATGCAATTCGTATCGACGCATGCTGTACGAAACGCTGTATCAGAAGATGTGGGGTCGCCAGGGAGTTGTGGGTGGTAAAAGAGCTGCAAGACTGCGACATGGGGTTCTGCGTGTCTCGAATGGGGATTTGTCCAAATTCCCATGTCGATCACAAATTGCGCCGGCCAGCTGCCTTGATGTACAAGCCACGTCCTAAACAAGGAAATCCCGCCAACCCCCTCTTTTGTTCGTCGCCTTCTTCGTCGCCAAAGCGGCAGCAAACTAGAGAGGTGCATGCTTGTGTAATTGCTTATCTCGACGTCCGATTCGTTCCCTTTAGGCTGTCGGCCTTCGAACAAGTTGCCTCTGGCCCTGCAACTCCCAGCACCCACCTACAGCTATCTGTAGGAAAAAGAACAGCTTGCAAGCAGATGTGCATGGCGGCAACTGCGGGTATGAGGCTATTTGAAAGGTCGGGAAGGGTGTGGCAACCCCGAGCAACCTCCCAATGCAGGCATATCGCAAGCAATTCCCGGTGGGTCTGAGGGGCTGTCTCAAAAGTCTGTTGGGTTTTGGCGAGTTCTGCTGGCGTACGGATTACTTTTTGCCCGGAATAGATGCATATTTGCGCGTTATGGGCAGACTGGGCTGTGTACGGCTTCCGGGGATGAAGCAAGAAACCCAGTTTGTCTTTTCCCACGAGGACGTACGCCGACGCTGGTGTAGCCCAACCTTGTTAATCCATCTAGGCAGCTGAAGATATCTCGTAGTACGAGGTAGCGGTAGGGATTTTGGAGTGCATATTCGGTCGAGTCGAAGGGGTGAACGAGAAGAGAGAGTGAAGTGCTGATGAAAAAGAAAAGAGGAGAAGGAAGGGAACCTCCCGAGGACGTTGGGGTATTGAGCCTCATTATGTGCCCGGTTTTCATGGCGCTAGTGTAATGGGCCCAGCCGGTTTGGAAAGTCTCGCTCTTATTACAAAACACATGGAGATGTTTGCCTCTACCCTTACCCCCCGAGCGTCCCTTCAGGGTCCATAACAGCTACCAGGTCCAGTGGCTGGAGTACGAGAGGTACGGAGGCACCCTCATGGATAGATGGCGAGGAACCTTGGAAACGCTCGTCGTACACGGGGTGTAAGTCACCACCCAATACTATCCCCAATTCGTGTCCGCTTCCAAGTGATTTCCTTGTTTTCGATCGAGGTCCCAAATCCTGCCGCCCCTCACGACTATGCAAGGTGTACACCCACACCCTTTCGTAGATGGCAGAATACCTCGGTTTTAGCACCCATGGGCAAACAAGGGTGGTGCCCTGGACGACACCATGGAAGTAAGTGGGGGCGGTATGGTCCTGGCGAGACACGTCGGCAACGATTGTTGCGAGGAAGGCATGCATACTCAGACCTTGCATCTAGCCATGTAGGTGGCAAACCCTGGGCTTGACTTAAGCTATTCAGAGGGAAGGGGGTTACTGGGCAAGTGTGGACAGGTACCCAATATCTGTATAGGGAAGAAGCGGGTAGCAGTACTTGGAGTGTTATTGGGGTCGAGCATATGCACATGGGGAAGGAGGGGTCAACAAGGTGGGAATTAGCTAAAAATTCCATGTTTGTTTGGATGGACTTCTCTTCTTTTTCATTGTTCCCGAGTGGGCATTGGTACAACTACTTTTCCTCCCTGCACGAGGCTACGCATGCGCCTTTGCCACCCCCCAGCTCTGTCACCTACCCTTGCATGTAGACTTCACCGACCGATCTCCAAGTCCCAGCATTTTCTTCTTGATCGAGAGCATTTGCGAGGCCATTCCCACCTCTAGGCTTGCTAGAACAAAGACTAATTTGTCGTGCAGCTGCATCCGGCGGGTCTGGTGTTGAGACGGACCACCATGGTCCTCACACAATATATCCTTTAAAGGAACACTGACGACTCCTCGACATGCTTAAGTAGCGCTACAATCAAGTTAATGCCGTTTTTCGAGGGGGTAGAAAGGTATTTTAGTCTTCCCCACGGAACCGACAAGAAACGACGCTCTCGATGTTTCGTTCCGGTGGCAAGGTGGGTCGGGGTAGCATCTGGCCAATCAGCTAGGTGGCTTCAAATTGCAAACCAATCATTTCCCAATGTTTGAACGGCGCAAAGCAGTACTACGACATTCACTTGTTATCCTTCTTGCTAGCATTGCAGAGATATTGACTGGCATGGTATGCCGCTGATAAAACCCAATTTGGAGCTCTAGGAATTTCCAACTTGAGGGTCAAACCTCGCACATGCACCTCCTCGCTTTTGCTAGACGCTACGAACTGGTGATACAAGAAAGCGTCTGGCTCTGCCCTACCCACCCAAGCCATGAACAAGAATACCGGACACTTTGCAGTCCTTTCGACATTATACGTGGTCACTGACGAAAAAATTATAACCTGTTTATTTATACCTGCTGTGGGTAAAGCACCCTAATGCATGTACTGCATACACACTACCCATGGACCGATGCCCAGTTATCAACCAAGCCACTCGTCACGTCTTGATGATCGCAACCGTTAAGTCCATCCGACTTACCATTGTCAGCCTGAGCTTGCAGGCCGGCCAAGGTGGGACCTCTGAATTTTGTTACCAATAGAGTAGCTCGTATGTGGACCAACATCCTACACATACATACTTTTTGCCTTCTCGCACTTGATTTTTTTCTATAGAAATACCAGCAAGAAAGGAGCATTCGTTCAGTCCTCTCCTATAGATGATTCTAGCAGGCCCTCGCCCAGGCTCCTAGGTTTACAAGAGAGGGGAAAATTAGCCACAGTGATCTTTTTCCTATGCACGACTAGTAGCACGCGCTGTAAAACTTACCGAGTGGGGGGGCTCATGTGGAGGATGAAGTCATATCACACGCGATTCGGGTTAGCTGTGTGGGTTTTTGGTGGATGATTATGGTGGGGACAGCTACGCAGGGGGAGAAACAAATCATCTAATACCCTCACCCCTGCGATGTGCTCAACCATTGCTGCTCCCGGTTCTAGCGCACCTTTTTTCCCCTTTTTTGGGGGGATTTTTGTCTTTTATCTTTTCCCCCTTTTTGGAGATTTTTTTTTGCCTTTCATCTTTTCCCCCCCTACAGCAAGGATGGCAGATGGTAAAAGCCCATGGGGGAAAAGCGGGGTTATTGATGGAGTTGGCATGGTGGAACATGACGATTGTATGATGTAAGAACGGGGATGACAACATCGGGTTTTTTGGCCACCACCACTTGCACAAAGAATGCCAAGAATTTCCCAGCTGGCTTGCTGCATGCCCGGGAATTCTGCGGTGACAGGTACGCCAAGAAACACAACAACGGCCGTCACGCACTGACAGTGACGTCACTCACATGCCATCATCACCGACCCTTTGAATGTATGATATTTGCAAATTGGAACCGTTTCTTATACGATTTACTAAGAAGTAGAGTTCTAGCTCTTTATTGTATGTGATGTGGATGCTGGCAGCTGTAGAAGGTGGGTAGGCGGGCTGCTATTTGTTAATGGGTGACCTGCAACGACGTCAACCAAGGAGAAGCTCCCCCGTTTTGCCAGACACTTTTGGGTGTGTGGTTTTTTGGGTGCAATTGGGATTTCCCCATGGTTTTGGGGACCGGGAAAGTTGCAAATGCATGCTGCGGAATAAGGCAGCTGAAAGAGCTACCTCCATCATTTTCGTCAAAGCTACGGGGAAGCCAAAGAACCCCACGTAAAACAAAAGTAATGTGGGAGGAACGGAGGAGGAGAGGGGTGTGGAGGAGGAGCTTGAACTTTGCTTTCTCTATACCCTGGACAAAAATTCACCGTCGGCGCATCTCGCACTTATCTAGTTATGAACTGATCGTGTCGATGCATATCCGAAGTGAGGCTATTCGGAACTATTGGGGAAATACTCTCCAGCACAGGCCAGAACTCCCTGCTGCCATGCAACCAACCCCTCCCTCAAAAAACCAAGAATGTCCTTAGATTTGATCCTCCCCGAGTCCTGTCATACCGCTACCTCTTCATTCCCATTGGCCAAAAGGTTGCTGCAGGGCTGCGCTGCTCGACGTTATATATGGTGACGGGGAGACGGGATGAAGTCACCGGCTACACGTGTGACTTTGCCTTCCTTTCGCCATTCCTACAGCACAACAGTGCACTAGTGACTTCAAACCACCTATTTTTCTCACTTGTACTTGGTGCAAATTCTTCCCGTTCTCATCATCTTGTTCACCGAGGGGGGAGGGGGGGCTGGTGAATGGGTAGTAATCCCAAACACACGCTCCTCTAATCCTCTCTTGCTTCCCCGCGCTTATCCTAACCACAGGAGGAGCGGGACCAACATGCACCCGTTATCAGCGCCTATCCCGGCACCGGAATTTCTGGTTTTATTTCTGGTTTTAGTGGGTGGGTGTGTCGTTGCGTTAAGCCTTCCTACGCCTCGGGGGGGGGGGGGGGGGGGGGGGGGGGGGGGGGGGGGGGGGGGGGGGGGGGGGGGGGGGGGGGGGGGGGGGGG
>JAKWBI020000576.1:0-30115 GCA_022664585.2 Zalerion maritima
AAATACGCGTATTTATGCGATTTTTATATAATAAAGAATATAATATTAGGGGGGGGGGGGGGGATGAAGGGTTATAAATGAGAGAAGGTCCCATACTTAATAACGTAAGTTGTAGTATAGTAGTTCAATTGGTTAAAGCTATATCGTTTATTAAAACTGTAAACCTAGAGTGCATAAGTTCAAATCAGCCAGTAGCGACGTTTTTCAAACTTTTATAAAACTTTCCAATTAAGCCAAATGATATTAATAAGCAATTAAAATAAGTAAGGAATTAAAATGAGTAAGCAATTAAAATGAGTAAGCAATTGAAATAAGTAAGCAATTAAAATAAGTAAGCAATTGAAATAAATAAGCGAGTAAAATAAGTAAGCGAGTAAAATGAGTAAGCGAGTAAAATAAATAGACATAAAAAAGTGGAATAATAAGCGCGTGAAATAAAAAGAAATAAAATAAAGAAATAAAAACCGAATAAATAGAATAAATAGAATAAATAAAAAGTATAATACATAATATAAAAAGCCAATAAAAAAAAGGAAAAAAGATAAGAATAGAAGGTATAGGATAAAAAGCGAATAGAAGAAATAAAAATAAAATAATAAGTAAAATGCATAGAATAAAAAGCGAATAAAATAAAGAGAAATCAAATTATAAGCCAATAAAATAAAACAAAATACCAACTTTCTTAATAATTTAAATCGCATTAGCGATTTTCACGATATGTGTGGCGGATACTGTTAGATACGCCACTGCGTGTTCGATACGCCACTACTGCGTATCAACTGCGCCACTGCGTATCTACGGCGCCAATGCGTACTAAATACGCTATCGCGTATCTAGTACGTCATGGCGTAAGATACGTTATCGCGTATCTTATACGTAACAGGTACATTCATATATATAACTTATAAATGTGTACGGCGTAATAGGGGCAATAATAACGCTATAAATAGCTTCCCTATACGCCCTTCCAATATACCATAATAATACCCATATAACCACCAGTTAACCTTATTATGCCACCTTTATAAGTAACCTAGTTTAACCTCTTATATTTAATAATTAAAAGTCTGATTAACTCCGCCGAGTTATAATATACCTTCCTTAAAATCGATCATATAACTCCGTTAAATTACCCCCTTATCGCCACCATAAGCGATATTATTTTAAACACTCCCCTCGAGTGGGAAACCTAAAATAAGTAATTCCGCATTAGGGCCATCGATTTCTCCCTATAATTTAATATCGACCTTATTATATAGGGCAAATCACTTTTCGATAATCCCCGTAGGCCTAATTATAATGATTTCCTATAAGGGAATTTATAAAGGTTTACCTAAATAATCGTGAAAGACCTAATGGTACTTATTAAAACGTTAACTGGTTTTTTTAATTTATAAAATAACGCGCCTGTATATATTTTAATAAGCGATTATATTAAACCGGCTTCCAATTTCCTCGAATTTAATCCGGAATACCAAAAGGCGTACCAATTTCTTTTTACGAATTATAATTATAAGCGCCTATATTATAAGGAATAAGAGAAACTTATTCGAAAGCTTTATATATAGATAATAAAGATTATAATAATACCTTACCAGAACGCTTATTATAATTTAAATAAGTCCCTTCGAATTTGGTATTTTAACCTTTACAAATACATTAAGCTTAATAAAATACGTATGGAAAATATAACGGAAAACCTATATTTTTAAACCATTATATTATTAAGGTATTAATCATAAGATTTTTATATATAGTTTTAAAGGTGGATTAATATTATGGTAAAACTTATTAAACGGTAATATTTAATTATTATACGACCTTAAATATAATTACACGGCTTTATAACCGTTATACGCCAGGTTCGACCCTCGTGGGTTATATTTTATAAACCGTTTTATTAATCCAGGGTTCTCGATGGTACTTTTAAATACTTAACCGTATTAAACGATTTTAAAGACCAATTATTAAAAAAAAAGGCGGATAATAGGGGCCGCGTAAGAAAAGGGGCCTTTTATTTATAAAAAGGCCATAAAAGCGATAAGAAACGCGGACGAGACCTTTAGGGTAATATCGATAAGTCCCCTAATAAAAAACAAGTAAAATTAAAGCCAAGATTAAAATAAAGCGACCGAGCGCCTGGCAGAAAATTATAATATCCTTACCAGCGTTATTTTTATAAACCCGAAAGGTGCCTATACCTTTATTCCGAGCGCCGTTTTTAAGGATAAAAGGGCTTATTAAAATTCCACGCTAATATTCGAAATTATTAATCCAAATATAAGGAATACTTAACCACCCCTTTTTCTATTAAATATATTAAAAAATTAAACGAAAATTAATTAATACGCCAAATGGCGGCTTATATGGTGGGGGATAAAAAGCAAAACGCCAAGGAATATTTTTTTCGAAACTTAGCCATCCTGGACTTAAGGGCTAATCTCGATATTTTTACTAATAAATTACGCTTTTATAATTATTACCGCTTTACCTATGGTAATTACCTTTGGGCAGGGGATTTTAAGGTTTTTATTTAGGAATACGGAACCGTATTTATTCGGGTATAAACCTCCGGTTTTACCCGATATATTGGCCGGATATTAATATTATTAAAAATTATATATTACCCCGGCTTTATATATAATATTATATTCCTCCGTAATTTACGTATACAAGATTATTAATAGGATTAAAACCCTGGTAATAATTACCTTAGGCGTTTTAATAAAATACCGGTAATATAATTTCTCGATTAATATAATTAATTTATTTTAAAGTATATATCCCTTTCCTATTTACGTTTAGGCCTTATATAGGGTACCTTCCTTATATACCATAAGGTTTTAAAAAAGAAATAAAATTTATATATAGTATATATATTACGGAAACCATATACTTAGGAGGTACTTAAATGGGACCTCCGCCTGGATTACCCAGGTCCCGAATCATTCCAAAAATTAATTAATCATTTAATTGGCGTTAGGATTAAAGGGCTTATTATAATAAAATATTAATAATGCGCTATTAATAAAGCCAAACGATAAATCCAACGATTTTAACGAGTATTAATTAAAAGGGCGGGCGAGCGTATAGCATTGGATTTTTATAATTATATAAAAGATTATAATAATAATATAAGTTTATTTCTTTTAACCAATAAATATACGGGAATATTTTGGGATTATTACCTTAAAAACCGCAAAAATAATACCCTAATATAGGCTTTAAAGAACTTTTTTAAAATATAGGCAATTTAATATTAATTCCCTATTAAGATTATTAAATTAAATAACGAGATTATTATTTAATATTCCAGGGTTAAAGAGATGGTCGAAAAAGAAGGACGCCGTATCGAGGCTTTTACGCTATATATTTAAGCGTAAAACGGGCTGGTAAAAAGAATAGGTGGATTGATAAAGCAGAAAGCTCGAATTATAAAAGGAAATTTTCCTAAAAAACTTTGGCCCGAAATTATTAAATTAACCGTTTACCTTTTTAACCGTATCCCTACGTATAACCGCGAATAATAAAATCTCTTTAAAAGGTTTCATAATAATAAGCCTTTAAATATATATTTTAAGGTTTACGAATATATTGCTTATATTATAATAACCATAGCTTTTAAAAAAAAAGCCCATTATTATAAATTAAATCCAAAAGCTTGGATCGGGTACCTTATAGGGTACTTTTTAATTAATTAATATTATATTTGGATTTCTTTTTTTTATCGAATTATTATTACCCGAGACATTACCTTTAATAAATCCATAATATATAATAGGAAGGCCTAGATATTAGAAAATAATCTCCGAGTTTTGGATATGGAGGATATTTCCTAATTAATTAATCGCATTATTATTCATTATTAAAAAACGGGAATTTAATCCTTTTTTTATAACGGTTTGGAAAAAGCCGATTGGCTCGATAACCCCGCTATAAAAAAATTATAAGGGGATTATAAGGTTATTATTAAGCAAATGTAAGGCGCTGAATTAATAATTATAATGGATAATTTATATATATTTATAAAATCGCGCTTCGAATTATTTCCTACACCTTCCTAAACACCTTTAAGTTTAATATTTACCGCCTTTTTTATAATTACCAAAAAGAATAATGGAGAATAATACGGTAAGAAATTCCAGCCCCAAAAATATATATTCCTGGCGGGTATAACCGGGTACCCAATTATTTTAATTAACGCCCAAGCCATAATATTAGGAGATTATTATTAAACGATTAAATAAGGAGCTTTTATATTACCACCCAAAACTTAAGTTTTTAAACGAGCGGATATTCGCGAAAAGGTTAAATCCGAATTATTAATATATAAAAGTATATTAAAATCTCCTTTACGGTTTTTCCGCGATTTTTTTAAATATAATATAATAGAAAAGTTAAAATAAATAAAAAGGTTTTACCTTAAAAACCACGGTATGGCGTACATTTGGGACCAAATCCTAATTATAAATATCCTATTATAGCGGGGAGTAGGTTTAATATGCCTCGCTGCATGGTCGGTGTTTGAAACCAAGCTATTTGGTTTAGTTAAACCTCCAATTACCTTTTTAAAAGTGGCAACGCTTTAGAAAACATAAAATAATCCTGTACAGGATTATTTTTAAACGATAATATAATATTTGGGGAAAAATATAATATATTAAATAAAAGTTATATTTTTATAACCAAGTTTTTACCACCATGGTTTATTACCCTTATAAAAGTCCCATAAGTCCCGGGGGTCCTTTTAATTTTTTATATAATCCTGTATAAAATTATTTTAAGGCTTTAAATTAATTATTTAAATAATTATACCGGGCGTAGGTTTTCGGTATAAATATAACGGGGAATACCTCCGGTACCGTTATATTTTATTAACCTATAATAAAAAACCGCGTCCCGCGGTCCGAAAAACTTTAGGAAAAATTTCCTAATTTTTACCGGTATTGCCGATTTATCCGCTTCCTTACCCTTTGCGTATTATTAATTACTTTTTTATAATAATTACGGGTTCCCTTTTTTATTTTATTATAATTAAACAAAACTATATAATTTTATTTTTATAAACTTTATTATACCCTAACCTTAAATCTCCCCAAAGGGTTTATTTTGGCTAATAATATTAAAGCTTTGCTTTAAATAATTTATAAAATAAAAAATAAAATATTTATCCCCCTTTTCTATATTGCCAAAAGCCAATCGAATTTAAAAAGCCCTTTTAATCTTTTTTAATTGGCGGCGCTGGCCATGTTTAGTATTATAGGCCGCATTCCTCGTTTTAACCGCCTCCCTTTTTTAAGCTTCCTTCCTCTCCTTTTTCTCCGTAACCTTTTGCTTAATATTTTTTTTAATAATAGCCCACCCTGGGAAATTCTTGGTATGGGTAGGCTGTATATTAGGCCCGGGATAAAATAAATGGCGCTAAATAAAATAAAATTTAAAATCCTTTGGCCAATGGGCCCTTTTTTTTACCAATAGGCGGCGCAAAGGCTCCTTAATAACCTCCTTTTTAAACACTTCGAAATTATTATCCACCTTAATATTAAAAAATGGCCTATATTACCCTTTATACACCCATTAACGCTGGTTAATATATAAAAGGGGTTTATACCGCGGCAATCGTTTAAAAATAAAAGCCGCGCGTAGGGAAAATAAGGCTATTTTTAAGGGTAATAATAAGGGCAGCGATTAATAATTAATAAAGAATATACGCGTAATAATATGTATAAAAAATAAAAATAAAAAAAAGGGGGTGCGTAATGGTAATTTAAATAATTCCGATAAAGTAGGCTCTTATCTCGGCGATACACGTTCTCCCCTAGGAGACTTACGGGGGCGGTCGCTACCGCCTCCTTTTTCTAAAATTACCTAGCTTCTCCGCTTTCGGTATATAAAATTAATTATATAAATAAAATCCGAATCCATATTATTTCCCAATTTTAACTCCATTATATCCTTTTGGTTTTCCGTATAAAAATTAAACGGATTTACCCCCTTATAAACCGTGGAATCCACCCTAATATTAAGGAATTTAGGGCGAATTAAAAAAGGCCTAAGGCCTATACGAATATTAAATATATAAAAACGTATCCCGGTAATATTTATATTTATATTTAGGCTTTACCATTTTTTATTATTAACCATATAATCCTAAAAATCGTCCCCTTTTATTACCATATATAAAAAAACTTCGTACTAAATAATAACGCTAATTTCCCCTTATAATCACCTTATTTTAAAAAAGTTCTTTAATAAATTAAGGCTTATAATAAACCTTAGGTAATTTATATAAAACACCTTTATTTAATTTATAAAATACCTTATATAATCCTGGGGCGGTGGCCTAAAAAATATAATATATAATTCTTTTTCCCTTTTTCCCTTATGCTTAATTTTAATTCTTAAAGGCGGTACCATAACCTTTTTTTATTATCCTTTAACTCTTAAAATATAAAGGCCTTTTTATCGGTATAAACCTTTTTTTTTATTCGCGTATAAATCCATATTATCTTCTGCTTATAAATTATAATCCTAAATATTTTTAATATTATAAGGTATTAAAATCGGTAAAAAGGGCTAACCTATATAAAAATAATTATTATAAAAAAAACCTTAAATTAAAGGCCGTACTTTTTAAATATACCCCTATTGGCTTTATTTTAAAATATTATTAAAAACCTTATATAAACCTCCCATATATACCGTTTAAAATCCTTTCCTATATTTTCTGGTATAAATATAATAAGTATTATACCCTTATAATAACCTTAAATAAAAATTATTCGTAGGTTTTTTTTCCCATCCATCGTAGGATTAACCCCCGCCTTTATAATAATAAATAAATCGTAATTTTTAAAAAACGGATATTATAAGGGAATTATAAGGGCTGCCTAATCTTTAATAATTGGTATATTTTTAAACCCCCTTAAAGGTTTAAAATTTATAATCGTAAACCCAATATTATTTACCCCGTTATATATTTCGAGGTAATTCTTATAGGCGGTTAATTATTAGTAAAAAAGGGGCTGGTCGTATTCCAATTATTTAATAATATTATATATATATGCCCAAATATTTATAAAAAACGCTTTAATAATAATAGGCCTTCGGAGCCGTTAATAAAAGCGGTCGTTTTTATAATGGTTAATAGGATTAAGCATATCCCTAATAATTACGCTTATATTCCTTTGGGCGATTTCTTTAAACTTTGGGTTATCCACGTATATAATATATAAGGGGATTGGCCCTCCCTATCGGGCTTAATTTCTATATAGGCATTAGGGTTTAATAAGGGCTTTTATATAAAAAATCACCTTTCGGAATAATTTAAATAAAAATTCCGTTTAATATTTAGGCACCTAGGCATTGGTTTTAACCTTTAATCTTAACCCCTCGAAGGTATAATCTCCTATTATTATAATAATATTATTTAGGGCTTTTTTGCTTTATTAGATAATAATAGGAAATAAAAGGGGTGCTCGGACCAAAGTTTTTAAATTAAAAGGGCTGGGGAGGTATCAAATATCGGGGCTAGGGCTAAAAATAATAAAAGTTTTAAAAAATAAGGGGATTTAAAAATAAAAAATTAAATTAAAACGGGAAATAAATTAAGCAGGATTGTATTATAGGGATTTAAGGCTGGGAAATAATATAATTAAAAAAAATCGAGGAAATATTGGGGGAAAAAAAGGGGTATTTATACCTATAGGGTTTAAATATATTGGTAAATCCTAGGCAAACGGTAATATTCCTTTAGGTAAATAGGTATTTTTTTGAACGTTCCCATTATTACCCTTTTGCCCTATTACTCTTATAACCCTTATAATTTTTATAATTAATAACGGGCCTCCCATTTTTAATCGAATAACCGTATAAATATTTATTTGGCCTAACTTTTTTCCCTTTTTTTCCTCTTATTCCTTTAATAATCCTTCCTCCTATATACTTTTTATTAATACCTTTCTTCTCCCTATAATACTCTTTTTCTTATATATTCCTTACTTTTTTTCTTTCCTTTAAGCTTTTTTTCCTTTAAATACTCGCACCCTTTATTACCTCCTTTTTTTAATTTATTCCTTAATCCTTTTAAAATATATCCCATTTAAACCAAAGTAATAATAAAAAGGTTTATAAGGGATTCCCTAATTTTTTGGCTTTTATTTATCGCTTATTAATAATTAATAAGCCTTCCGGTTCCTCCAAACCTATTATACTTATAAATTAATCTTCCCCTTTTCCTATATTTTATTATATAACCTTTATTTTTCCTTATTCTTATATTTCTCCTCCTTTTATAAAAGGGCCCGGGGCTCGGATTATAAGAAACCGCACTCGAATTACCAAACGCTTTATTTATAATTAAACGGCTTTTTTAATTAATACCACTTTTATTATTACCCAAAATCCTCCTTTAAGTATATTTTTTTTAATTTATTAACCCTATATAAAATTATTTAATTTTAATTTCCCTTATAATTACTCCTGCCCTTTCTTTTTCGGTAATTAGGCCGTAAGGTCGTATTAATCGAATATTATAAAACCTAACCACTGGTTTTAACGGCTTTACTTGGCCCCCTTTTTCGCCCCTATTGCCTTATACCTCCCGTTAATTTAACCTTATATAATAAATTAACCCTGGCCTTTTTTTTTAGGGTTTATCCAGGAAATCCTCCCTTACCTTTTCCTTTAATTTAATCCCCTTAAATTAACCGCCTTAATGCACGATTACGGTCTTCGGAATTAAAATACCTTTTAAGCATAATACCGTTCAGGCTTTCCAATTTGGTATTCTTTTATTAAGATTATCCTTAAGCCTTATTAAAAGGACCCAATTTAAACCGGTTTTTAATTTTATTTATAAGGTTTATTCCACCTTTATACCCTTTTTATTCTTACCTCTTAGGGCTAAGCAAGATTAATTAATATTACTTTTTTAAAATATTCTTCGTTATTTTTAATTTGGCCTGTTTAGGAAACCTTTTTTAAATTATATTTATATAATTATATATATTAACCTGGATATATTCGGGACCCTTTTTAAAATTATTAACCTGGCCTTTATATTATATAAAAGGGTTAATCGGCCTATTATTATTCCCATCCCATATGGGGGTTTCCTGGGGTAAATTATAAATAATTTATATTTCTCCCTTTGTTTTTATTATTAATAAATATTAACCGTATAACTTAAAAATATAATAAATAAAAACCCCTATAAATATTATACCTTAGGATAGGCGAATTATTTTTAAGGCTAAAAACCTAATACTTTTATTTATTATATATTCCCCTTTTTCGAATATATTTTTATTTTTAAATATATTAGGAACCGGTATGGTAATTATTTTTGGCTTGGCGAGATTTATATAGCCGAAAATAAAGGCCTTAAAAAATATATATTAATTTCGAACTCCGATCCTCCCTATAATAATTATACCCCTTATAAAAAATTCCGTATTAAAAAATTATTTAATAATACGGTATAAAAGCAGAATATTAAATATTGGAAGGATTATTTCGAAATTATTCTCGGCGGCCTTAACCTTTTAAAGATTATAAATATTTTAAACTTAAGGGTTAAAAATATTCTTAGTTTAATCAGGCCTTTTATATAGCCGGTATAAGGGTTTGGCTTTTTTAAGGCTTATGGTAAAGGGGGTAATTAAGGTAAAATCCCTAAAAAAGGTAACGGTAATAATGGTAAGGCGGTATTTCCGGCTTATTATAAGGGCCTCCGTTCTTATAAAAAATAAGGGGGGGGGTATTTTTATAATTTTTCCAAAAATAAATCATAATTTCTTCGTCCCGCAATCGATCCTTTTTATTATTACCAAAATAAAATTTATATTATATAGGATTATCCAATAATATCCTTTAATATAAGAAATTAAACGTTCCCATAAGGGGGGGAATTTTTACTTTTATATATAATCCTTTAATATAGGGATCCCGCCCTTCCGTTTCCGTAAATTAAATAAATAAAATAAAATTTAAACGGGTGATCTTCTCCTAAAATTAAAAGGCTATTTTTAATTATTACCTATAAATGGTTTAGGGTAAGGCCATTCGGTATGGTATAGGAATTATAAAAAAAAAAATATAAGGGTATTCCTTTCCAGGCTTTTAAATAAAAAAATAAGGTTTTCTTTTATATACGTATATACACCTCGGGCTATTAATAAAGCTTTAGGTATATGGTTTCTATTAAATCCTTTTATAATATTTAATTTTAAATTAATTAAAAACTCGTATTATATAAGGGAAAAAATATAAGGTGGGGGGGGTTTTTCTTCTTATATATTAATCCTTTTGGGGGTTTTATAATATTATATAGCTTTATTCCTTTATTAAAGGAATATTACCGAATTTTTTTATAACGGTTATCGAGATTTAAAATTATATTCTTTTTATTACTTTTAAAATTAATACTTTTCCCGATTCTTGCTCTCCGTCCTTTAATTCTTTTATACCGCATAACTTCCTAAACCATAATACCATAATAATACATTTAATTAAATCGTTTTTTTCCTCCTAATCGTTATTATAAAATATTACCATTTGGCGTTAATCCTTCCCTAAATTTTTTAATATATTATCCCTAATATAATCTTTTAAATTATCCTCCTTATCGCTTAATCCTATATAACCCTTTCTTATTTTATTATTCCATTTTAAATAAAATTCCCATTTTTTCCAGGTATTATTATTAATTCCTACCGGTTTACTTTACCATCCGTTCTTTTAAATAAATTTCTTAATTTTATTACTCCCGATTATACGCTTAAAGGAAGGGCTCCCTTTATAAGGTTCCCTAAACTATACCGTTCTTCCTTTATTTAAAAGTTTATAAATAATATAAAGTCCTATCCATCGAGGGTTTTATTTATTCTTTATACTTCTAACTTTTATAACTGGTATTTATTATAATACTAAATCCCCTTTTTCTAATAAAACCTTTTTTATTTTCCTGATATTCTTTTTATTTATATATTTGGCTTTGGCTTCCCTATTTTATTATAAGATTCGGGCTACCTCCGCCAAATCCGTTTCTTTTTATTCCATTACCCGGCTCCTTTTCGCCAAAAAATCCGCGTACGGTATATTACCCTTTTAATTAATTATTCTTTAAATTGGGAAAGCCATTTTAATAAGGGTAACCATCTTTTAACCGTATAATAATGCGTATAGGAAAAATCCTATAATTTAATTTATTATAATTCTTTACGCCATTAATACCCCTAGGTATGCGTTAACCCAATTACCGCCTAATTTTAATAATGCGTCCCTAATGCTTAAATAATAATATTTTATCCCTCCTTATAATCGTAAACTATACACCGCTACCGTAATCTTGGCCAGGCCTATTCGCTTTATAAATTTATTTAAAAACCCTCGGTTTTCCGGTCCTCCATTAATTACCAATTTCCCATATATCCCATACCTATAAATAATATTTTATTAAATAAAACTAACCATTTACCTTACGGTGGTTTCTTATAATGGTCGTCCTTTAATCCATCCTATTAAATTATATCTGGCCTATATAATATAAATATACCCTTTCCTTAATAATATCCAAAAAATATCGAGCGAAACCTTAAAAAAAGGGGTTAAAATAGGGTTAAAAATCTTTAATAGTATTTTAGGCCTTTAAAGGTTTCGCTTTTGGTAAATTAGGCAGGTTTTTAATATTTCCTATACCTATTTCTATTATCCTTTTTAATAATAATGCTAAATAATAAAATTAAATATGGTATTCCGTTTTTTATACCCTTTATAAATATAATTATTTTAAATAATATATTTCCGGGTTTAATTATTATTAATTATTAATTATAATTATAATTTTCCTTTTAAGGTTTTACACCAAAGCTTTTAATCCCTAATTAAGTAATTTAAAGCTTTTCTTTTTTAACGGAGGAATAATTTATAAAAAATATCGCTCGATTTTTTTAAAATGGTAAAAAAATATATTATCCTTCGGGATTTATCGCTTTATATTTCTCCTTTTAAAATTTCAATATCCTTTTAATTTTATATAGCCCTAAATATATATAATTACGCATTAATAAAATCTTTAATATTTTCCTTTAGTTTATTATCTTCCTTATTTAAAGGCCCTAAAGATTTCCGTAATAATACGTCTATTATAGTATTCTTATTTCCTAATATATACTCCATATTAAAATCGAATTACCGTATTTAAATAATCCATTTAATAATAAATACCCCGGGTAAATTAATAGTACTATTATTAAATTAATATATTATATTGGCCGCGTTTATCCTAAGGGTAAAATATATACTATATAAATAATTCCGTAATCGTTTTAAGGCCATAAATAATCCCTTATATTTTAGCTTAATTAAATGATATATTCCCTCGGCTTCTTTCCAATAGCCGGATTTATATTTTATTATTAAAACCTTTTTTTCTCTTTTTTAGCCAATCCATACTCCCCATCCGGTTCCTAATACATTTACTTTAATAATAATACGCCCTACCTTTAGGGAATAATTAATTTTAATTAAAATTAGGGGTAATATTAGGGTTTATTTAAGGATTTCCATTACCCTTGTGTATTTCTCCTCTTAAATAAATTATACCTTTACACAAATAAATTTATATAAAGGTTTAATAATATAAATAAAATCCTTAATAAACATTCGGTAAAAAACCACCATATTAATAAATTTTTTAATATTTAATACGTTTTTAAAAACCGTCCATTTTTTAATCTTAATAATTTTAGCCTATTTAGGATTACGGCCATTTATTCCGTATATAAAACCTATTATTACGGCTAATTTTTAATACCATTTAAATTTGCCCACGGAAATTATAATTCTGGCCAATTTATTCCGTAATAATATTTAATCCAAATTCCTAATATATTCGGTTATATATTACCGTACCCCTGGGTAAATTTCTTGTCCATTATATATAATTATAAAACCTTTAACCGTTATATTATTAATAAATATCCTATATATTGTTAAAATAAGGCCTAAAAAAATAATAAAAATAATCCTATAAAATTAAACAATATTATTCGTTCCTCCTTACGGGAGCGTGGTTATTTTAAACAGGCCGGCAAATATTATAAAAATAATAAGGTCTCGGGATTCTGGATTAAGCATTATTTAATCGTATTTGGAGTAAAAATCCAGAAATAAAATAAACTGGTAATAGGTTATATTTTCCGCAAACTTATCGGTAATTAAAGGTATAAAAGCGTCGTAAGTTATAACCGAATTAAGCCTTTTAATTAAATTAATTAAACGGTATTTCCCATCCTTTTTTTTAATTAGGAACTAGGGGTTTCGATACGCCGCTTAATTTAGCTTAATTATTCCCTTTTTTTTTCGCTTTTTAAGTATTTTAATTACCACCGTTATTAATACCTTAGGGATAGGAATACTTTTAATTTACCACCCTGTATAAGGTACCGTATTAATCTTTTAGGAAGGGATTATTTTAGGGTTAATTTTACCCAAATATTCCCAAAACCATACCAACGCTTATTTTTTATTTATAAGTATATTTATAAATATTCTTTATTTTTCCCTTTATAATTCCCCGAGGAATTTTAAAATTTCATTTCTCCTTTCCGGTATAAGCCTGGTGCCATTATACCCTACCTTATATAATTATAAGCAAATATATTCGTTTTATTCCGCATTATTATAATTTTTTTCCGATGGTTTATTCTTTTCCCACTTTTTTTTATACCAGTCCGGGTTTACAGGGGCCGTTTTATACTTTATCCAAATATCCACGGATTTTATTTTATCCATTATATATTTATATACGGTAAAAATATTAATAATATTAATATTATTAAGGGAAAATGCCTTTTAAATTTTATTAACCCTTAAAATCTTATTAACCACGAAATTTTATATCCTTTTTTTATTATTTTATAACTCTTAATCGTTACCCTTATAATACTTTTCGGGAAAAACGTTTAACCTTTTCCTAATAATTTCCCTTTTATAATTAGGGTTTTGTGGGTAATTATAAGGCTTTTTACGCCTTTACCCCTTTGGCTAATAAAAACTAACCTCCATATTTAATTCTCCGGTTTAAATCTCTTTATTTAAAAGGTTTTCCCCTTTTTATGGTTTATTAATATACCCCTCCGTGGGTATATCCTTTTTAAACCTTTTTATAAGGTGCTCCACTTCCTTTATAAAAAACTAAACTATTACTTTTTTATTATTCGAATTTAAAACTTCCATTATATAAATAGGGATTTTAATTTTACTAATACGGGGTTTTTCTAATCCTATACTGGCCTTTTTTTTTTTATTAGTCAAATTATAAGGGTTTCCTGCATTTTCCTAAAAACCTTTATTCCCTAGGGATAAATATTACGAAATATTCTTCCATGTTCTCTTTCCAGGGTCAGGTTTATAATAATAATAATATAATTATTCCCTTTTATTTTAAACTCCCTAATTAATATATTGCGTTTTTTATTATGGCGCTGTTTTCACCCCGTTATTATAATAAAAGGCATTCCTAATATTACTTTTGGCGCCCCTTTACGATCTTCTTTTGGCACGAAAAAATTCTACGCAATACGTTTAAATTTTAAAGAAACATATACCCATTATCGTATAATTAAGGCCGAATTAATCTTTTGATTATTATAATCGGAAAACGTAACTCGCGCCTGGTAAGCCTTAAAACCGTGCTTTTAAGCGTAGGTTTATTTAAAAATATTGGCTTCCGCGCCTATATTTATAATAACCCTGGCCAGCCTATTCCTAGGCCCTCCTATACATATTAATAAGCACGGGCTCGGATAAAAAAAAAAGGGAATTATTAAGGGGATTAATATTAATAGGTTAAAAATATTAATTAAATAAAAAACTGCCTTTTTTCCCTTTAATATTACCGCTTTTAAACCGCCTGGCAGGCTTATAAATAAAACCTTAAAATTTATGCGCTCGTATTATTAATATAATTAAATACGTATAAAATTTATAAATTTTAATTCCTCCGGGGGTATATTATTAATTAAACGTGCCTTTATTTTAATTACCTGGTAAATATTAAACCTATTTAGAATTATTTACCGGTATCCCTTAAATTTTTTACCCTTATAAATAATTTTATTAATAATTTCCTTTACCTTTATTTTACCTACCAGTTTTTTTTATAAAATTATTCTTATAAATTATAATATTTATAATATTTCCGTAATTATTAACCCGTAAAGCCTTTTTATAATCTTTATAAATTATTTTTCCATTACCTTTTAAAAAATTAGGTCCGTAAACTCCAGGGGGTCCTTACGTTTATTATTTAAAGGCGCCTCTTTTTCCTCCTATATATTGCGTTTTATTTTCTCCTTTATTACGCCTAATACTTCCTCGTGGCCAATATCCTTTTTTTTTTCTTTGGCGCCTTTTTTTTTCCTAACCACTTTAACCTTATCCTCCACTCTTACCCTTTTCGGGGGTTTACCTTATCCTTTTTTAATTTCTTTTTAATTATAACCGAAAACCGTTTACGCCGTTTTATTATAAATATTAATAATAAAGGCTTTTATTATTATTTCCGCTTTTATATCCTCCTAATTTTCCCACAAATATTCCTCCACCGCCTTTATTTTTCCTTTTATAATAATAAATAATTAATTATTTTAAATATTATTATTTTTAGGTATTTTATAAACCTTATCGGTTAGGTTTATTTACGGCTGGTATATTTAAAGTACCTGGTTCTTTTTATTAATTAGGCCAGGCGTATTTTTTAAAAACCAGGGATTATTTATAATTATATTTTAGGCCTTTTATACCCGATCGCACCAATCCTTAGGCACCTTTTTTTATTTATAATACCGTATAAATATTATTTTTATTAATACTCCTTCCGTAATTATATTATTAAATATTTTAATAAACCAGGTATTATATTCGCTTTTTTCGAAATCCTATTTTAACGTTCGGTAAAAGGGATACCTATAAAAAATTCCATTAATTCAATCCTAAATATCCTATAAATAATTATATAATATATAATTATTTCCTAAACACCAATAATATTTTACTGCCTTGGTTTAATATTAGGGCCTTTTATTAAAATTAATTATTAATATAAAAAATGCTTATACCTTTAAAACCTTTAAAAAAATTATATTAATTTTTTAGGAAAACTCGGCTTAAATGTAATAAAATCCCCGCATATAATCCCGTCCAGTTTAATAGGCCTAACCAGGATTATACGCGTGGTGGTTTTTATATTAAAGCTTATTTTTTTTAATTCTACTATTATCCAATACCAGCTTTATATTTTCGCCTATTTTTTAATTTAATAATGTATATATATTAACCACGCTTAAAGTACTTAATTTATAAATTAGGTTTTATTTAATTACTCTGGGCAAAACTAATCGGCTAACAGGGATTTTATCGCTTTCTTGTGGTCGGAGCGCGGGCGGCAAATCGCGGGGATCGGTCTGGTTCCTCTAGGCTATTTTAATTACATTATATCGGTTGGCTTATTAAAACTGGGAATCGATAAGGTTATACGTGGCTTCTTTAACGCGGGTAATAATTCCTCTTTTTTCCTATTCAAACTTATTTCCAAACAGCTTTATCATTTTCTTACGCTGGTCCAGAAAGGCTTTAAGCTTTTGGAAAAATTCTTCGTATATTTTAAGGCATAGGTTATTATTTATAATCCCTATAAAATTATACAATTAAACCCATAATGTATTATTAAAAATGTTTAGGAATACGTTTAATAAAATAATATTATTAATATACCCCGTATAATTCTCCTTATATTAAATTAGCCGGCGTTTTTATCCCGCAATATATAACCATTATTAATTAATATTTTTTATAAGCCAATTCTGGTAAGCGAAATACTCCAGGTTTATTATATTACGGCCTTTTTAAAAAATATCCCTATTTGCGAATTCCGTTTTCAGGGCCTTTTTTATTTTAATCTATATTTTTCCTATAATAAGTAATTCGATTGGTTCGGTATAAATACTAATACAATATTATATAATATAATTTATTTTTTACGTATCGCTTATAAATACCGCCTATTTAAATATTCGATTTAATTAATGTATATATTAAAAAATATCGTCTCCCTTAAATATTACGCTTCCCTATATACCAAAAAACGGCAACGGTAATTAAATTATAATATATTGGTTTATTTTATAGGGATTATACTAACCAACACTGGATATTATTTTTATAAATTAATAGGGAAATAATATTCGTTTTATTCCTTAAAATATTAAAAAAACGTTCGTATTATATTTTGCCCGGGGTATTAATATATTAAGGGTTCTTAATAACGGGATTTTAAATAAGAAAGGGTTAAGGGGCAATTATTCGGCCTTTCGTTTATATAAAAAAATCTGGGTTTTATCGGCGCCCTCCGGTATTTTTACTTTCGAAAATCGTTTTTAGGCCTAAGGCCTATTCATAAGGCATCTCTTACTTTCCTTTATTATAACAGTATTCTGGCAAAAAAACCTTCGCCGCGCCTTACCGTAAAAATATAATATAATAAATTTTAAATAAGGGATGTTTTTTTAGAAATTAAAAAAACTTATAAAAAATGGAAAAGATTATAAAAATTAGGATTTAAATAGGTTTTTAGGGGGTAATATAGTACAAAACTATTCCTTCTCAGCCTTAGGCTAATAAATTATAAATAATCTCTTAAAATTAAGGATAATAATAATGGTAATATTTTTTAGGCCTTTTAAATATAATCGTAAGATTTTTATAATTCAAAGCAGAAAACCTACGCAACTTTTTTAATAATTACCTTTCTATCCTTCGGGTATTAGTATTATTATTCCGGGGCTTTAATAGGTCCCGCTCCTTATATCCCGCGCCTCGCGCTTAAAAATCTTAGGCTTCGTAAACACACCGCTTTACCGTTTTTTTTCCTTAATTTCCTTACCCCTTATTATTAATTAATCCGCTCCTGGTAATTATTAACTTACTGGCTTTTTATAAGGCCGGGCATAATATTGGTTAATTTACTTAGGCTAAAAGGCCTCGCCTTACCTTCCCCTAAGCTCCAAATTAACTTCCTTACCGCATATTTATCTCCTCCTTAACCGCTTTTTTAAATAAAAAAAATTAGGCGCCTTCGAAGGGTAGGGAATTACTTATAATTCCATGGGTAAAAGCCTATAAATATGGCGTTTATAGTTTATAAACTATTATAATCGCCATATTTTCCTTTTATTACGGCCCGATCGCAATAAAACATGGGACCCCAAACTTTCCCAAATAAATTTAATTTTTAAAATTTTTCCTTTTATTTTTTTAATAAGGCCTATATAAAACTACCCTTATACCAAATTCCTTTAAAAAAGGATCGACCTTAATTTAAATAGGCGATTTATATTTTTTTAAACCTTTTAAGGAATACTTCCCCTGGTATTTATTAAATCGGGCACGGGTTTTAACGATTATAATAAAAAATAAAACTTAACCTAAAAAATAATATAATAAGGCCTCCTTTTAAAAAATAACTTAACGGTTATAAAAACTGGTATTAATCTCCCCTTATATTTTAAAACGCTTAGCGGTTTTAATCCTTCCTTTTTCTTATACCCTTTAAAAAACGGCAAAGGTATTTTATAATTTTTATTTTTATTTACGGGGTTTTAACCGGGATTACGCTAATTATCCCTCCGCCACGCAGTTTTTAAAATCCTTCGTAATCATAATAAACTCCCGTAAATTAAGCCCGGTTATTATATACTCCCTTTTATTTATAAATAAAACATTAATATTGCTTAACTTTGCCTACTTTTTCCCAAATTAAATCAAAATACCTCCGTAATCTTTACCTTAATATTATTATCCCCTTAACCGGAATCACGTAAATTATCCCTTTACCACGCAGCTTTTAAGGTTTTCTTTATAACCGTAAATAAGATTATAATACAGGCTAATTTAAGGGCGCCCTTTTTAATCCCTAAACTTCGGCGGTAATTTTAACCAACCCAGCGCCCCTTTTCCTTAAAACTTCTTTTAAAAATAAAAGGGCATTTTTATTACCTTCCCCCTTACCCTAAACTTAACCGGAATTACGCAAATTATCCCTCCGCCATATAATTTTTAAAATCCTTTATAACCATAATACCCTTAAAGCTTAAATTAGGCTTATAAAAATATTCCTTTTATTTAAAAATAAGATTATAATCCTGCTTTTCCTTATACGCATTAATACTTTTAATAATCCCTTCTTTTTTTCCTTTTATAACCGAGCAAATAAAAATTCCCTTATTAAATTACACCTTAATTTTACGCCGGATTTCCGTAATATAATAAGGGTTTAATTATTTATTAACCTTTATTATTTCGCTTATAAGGGTATAATAAGGGTATATAATTTTATTTAATACTCGAAACCTAATCCTTTTTTAGCCCTCCCACCTTAACCATATACGCATTTTTAACCGGTACCGGGCCCATTTCGAAATCGAATTCCCATTATTTACCTTTGGCCCTTATAAATTTGCAATATTGCCAGGGTAATCCTATAGCGCCGTAAAACTTCCGTATTATTCCTTTTTCCCCAAAATATATTCCCTGGCTTTTCCGTAATAATAAATCGTTTAAAATATAAATAATTGGCTTCCGAAAAGCTTCCAAACTCCGTATATTATATAAATCTGCCCAGCTTCGCCCACTATTACCCTTAATTTATTATTCTTATTTCGTCTTAAGGGCAATTCATCCTTAGCCGGATATTACGCTTTCGCCATTATAAAAAAAAGACTGCCCCCCCTAAGGAATATAGCTTACGCGACTTCTTAAACGCACACAACGCAGCATACTGGTCGGTTTTTAGCTTTATTATAATATAAATATCCGTTTCGCTTTTTATAATATAAATATTATAAATTCCTTACCGGTATACCGTAAAAGGGTTCTCCCACTTCGGTGCAATAATTTCTATAAATTCCTACTTATATTTATTAATATAATTCCGTACAGCACTATTCCCTAATTATAACCATTAACCCAAATTAATTAAAGGGAAAAAATAATAAAGGGATTCCTTAAATTTTAATCCCAAAAAACGCAAACTTATTATTAAAATTTAAATTTATAAATCCTGGTTAAACCTTTAAAAAATATAACGGGAAATAGGTTTAATATACCTCGCTATATAATCGGTGTTTAAAACCAAGTTATTTAATTTGGTTAAACCTTTAATTGCCTTTTTAAAAATGGCAACACTTTAAAAAATATGGAATAATCCTGTACAGGATTATTCCTAAATAATAATATAGTATTTAGGGGAAAATATAATGTATTAAATAAAAGTTATATTTTTATAACCAAGTTTTTACCGTTATGGTTTATTACCCTCCCAAAAATCCCACAAATCCCGGGGGTCCTTTTAACTTCTTATATAATCCTATACAGGACTATTTTAAGGCTTTAAACTAATTATTTAAGCAATTACGCCGGGCGCAGGTCTTCGGTATAAATGCAGCGGGGGATACCTCCGGCACCGCTACACTATATTATATATAAATATTAAATTATATATGGGTATATACTTATAAATTTATTTCTAATGGATATTTAATTAAGTGTAAGGCACGCCTTATTATTAAAGGAGACCAGACAGGGAAATATAATTTTTAAAAAATATATACCGTTATATTAATTATACGAAGTTTTTATATAATTACCATTATAGCCGTATATTACGATTTGGATATAATCCAATATAATATAATTAATATATTTGTTTAAACTATGCTAAGCAAGCCAGTTTATATATGTATGGCGCCAGGGTATAAAACTTATAATTATATCCTTAAACTCCGAAAGGCCATATATGGATTACGTAAATTACCCAAATTATGGCAGAATATTTTTATTAAAAAACTTATTAAACGAGATTTCGAACCTATTCCCGATAAACCTTATTATATAATTAAAAATATATTAATAATTTTTTATTATATGAATAATTTCGTATTAATATATTTAAAAAAAAGGAGGACCGAAGCCTTATAATTAAATAAGGAATTTGGAAAGCGTTTCCCTTTTATTAAAGGAAACGATCTTAAATGGCTTTTAAGTATCGACGTTATCCGCGATTACGAGAAACGCCTAATTTAGCTTTCGCAGGCCATATACGCTTAAAAGATTTATCGGTTGGCGGAGTCGGACGGTAAGCCTATTATTTTAATAGGATTAAAACGGTTAATTCCTTATAAGGAAATTATTATTTTAGCGCAAATTCGTAAATACCAAAAAAGGTTGGATTTTTAATATATATTGCGATTATTATACGCCCTAATATTATGTATATAATAATATAATGGGCCAGGTTTTTAATAAACCCAGGGCCAGTATATTTTAAAGCGGCGGACCGCGTACTTAATTATCTTTTCTATAACTTTAATTAATGCTTAAAGCTTGGTGGTATATATAATTTGGAAATATTTAATAATGCCTCCTTTACCGATAATCTTTTAAACCGCAAAAGTACCTAGGCGTATATTATTCGTTTATTCGAAGGCCTAATTATATGGCGCTTTAATAAATAAAACACGGTTACCACCTCCTTAATAAAAGCCGCATTATTAACGCTTTCCCAAATATTAAAAGAATCGATATACGTTAATCGTATTATTAAAAAACTAGGGATTAAACTCTTATTCAAAAGAATTCGCATTTAATACAATAATATATAAATAATTCGTTTTATTATAAAAAGGTACGCCCGTTTTTTAACTTATTTCCGCCATATGGATATATATAACCATTGGTTAAGGCAAAAAATGGCCAGGAAAATATTGGATATAATATATATTCCGAGTGCGGAAATCCTTACGGATGGTTTTACTAAGCCCCTATAATAACGGTCGTTTTTTTTATTTAGGGAAAGGCTTAGGTTAATCCTAAGGCCTGGAGAATCCTTTATCGAAGGAAAGCCGAAATAGGCAGATTATTATATAAGCTTTAAATAATAAGTTTATTTATAGCCTATTTATATTTTAGTTTTTTTATATTTTAAATTTTCCCGTATTTTAAATACCAATCGTTTTATAAATTTACCATAAATAAGGTAATAACCAGATTATAAATCTCCTACCTGGAAATAATAAGGTTAATATAAAGGACTTATAAGATTATTAGCGAGGACTTTATAAATAAAGCTCCGTAACCTTTATTAAATAACCATATTATAATATTTTAAGGAGATGGGAACCAAAGTAATAATTAAAAAGTAAATTAAGTAAAAGCAAAAATTAAAGTAAAATTGTAAAAATTATTATAGGTATATATTATTAAAAGTAATGGAAATTAAAAAATACACGAAAATATAAAAATTAATAATTCCACAAGGCAGATTTAAGGTAGTGGCGAAATAAATTATAAAATTAAAGGCGGCGAAGCTTTTGGTTCTCCTATTTTAATTCCTTAAGCTCCTTTTTTATCTCCCTTTTTTTTTCCTTTACCTCCCTAACCTTTACCTTTAAATCTTTAACCTTACCCGCGAGGGTGGCCATATAAAGCTTAAAAAGGTTTAATTGGTCCTTTTTTATAAGCACCGCCCCGTCAGCGGTGCGCTTTCTTTTCTTGGTAAATAACGAGAAGATAGAGGCAGGTCCAGCGTCCTCGTTAATGCTTATAAAAGGGTTATCCCCTCCACCTCCTCACGTGCCCAACACGGTACCCCAAACGGTATCATTATACATTTTGGCATTATCAATATCTGCAGCCTAATCCCTATTCTAAAGCGTATTTCTGGTATAATACTAAATATATTTTAAATGACCCATAATAATGCGGTTATAATCTTTATAAAAGGTGCATTTCCCAATATCGATATAATTCACGCATTTGGTAATGCGTTTATTGTTTATAGTTTATTGATTATAAAGGACCAGGCCCGGCTTGTTCTTATAGGCCTTCGCGATTATTAAATAACGGGCATATGGTACCGCAAAGGGCCGGCCAGTAACCAGTATACGTTTTTGCTTAGGGGCAGGGACACCAAAAAGATTATAATCCTTTTCTTTAAGGATTTAAGGTAATATAAGTTAATTTTTAATTGGTGCCAAGGGTATTAATAAGAATACTTATAATTTTAACTTTTTCCCCTTTAAGAAAGGCAGTACGCCTTTAAACCCCACAATAACCAAAACCCTTTTTACCATTATCGGGCGTCTCCCCCATAATACTTACTAAAATATAACGGCGAGGTACTTTAAAAGGCTGGTGCCTTTTTTAAAAAAAGATAGCACCTCCACCAGTATTATTACCAGGTATAATAATAGTATTAATTGGTAAGGGAGAAAATATATTCCTAATAATAAATTAAAAGAGATTATCCATTTGATTAATTTAGCGGTATTAATATAGGCTTACCAGGTTCCCAATAGGAACCTTTAAGGGCACTGGTAAGGTACTAGGAAAGGCTACATATATTTTAAAATATTCCTTTTATTATTAAAATAATATAATATATGTATAAAAAGGTATTATAAAGTATTTAAATAAATAAAGAAAATAAGGTATTATATAATAATTATATATAAAAAGGCAATTTAATTTATTATAATTATACTATTATATTAAAGATGTATTAATATTATAAAGGAGTTTTTATTATATGGGAAAAAACTGTGGGAGTTTTTAAAAGGTGTATGGCCTGCAGGCACTCGGCCAATTAAAGCCCCATAATGCACCAGTTTTCTGCGAATCTCGAAATAAGGTTATCGCAAAAATATATAACCGTTATAATATCCCTTATTACATACCTCCATAACTCCTTTATACCTATAAAATTATTATTATTTAATTCCCCTTTACTCCACCATTTAAGAAATACCAATATGGTACGGGTAAAGAATAAGGAATTAAGGTAAATACCAATACGGTGAATAATAACTATCCATTTTTATATTACAATAGCAGTTTATATTAAGAATTATGGGAAAATGGAACTATTCCATTAGGCCAATGCCTGCCCCACATGACTCACTCTACCAAAGACTCATAGGAACACTCCAAAAAGGCGTAAAAAGGCCATAATACACAGGACCTCACACATTAAGAGATGTATAAATAAGCCTAAAAGGTCTTATTACAGGACCTTATAAATAACCTAATTACTGTTCAACTGTTTTACAAGGAGTATACTTATAAAACATAGGCAGTATATTAGTTGGAATATAAAATAGGGTAAATGGTAAGGGATTTTCTTCCCTATATTATACTCTTTTACCCCGGCCAGGGAGTATAAAATATAACAATAATATGGTTTTTGCCGGTTTCTCCCATACCTTTATTCCAAATGGAATTACCCACCAATTACGGTTAAGCGACCAGCCTTATATATATATACATATATATATATATACCTAAAGGGGTGTGTTAGATATGCCACTACGTGTTCGATACGCCACTACTGCGTATTAACTGCGCCACTACGTATCTACGGCGCCAATGCGTACTAAATACGCTATCGCATATTTAGTACATTATGGCGTAAGATACATTATTGCGTATCTTATACGTAACAGGTACATTCATATATATGACTTATAAATGTGTACGGCATAATAAGGGCAATAATAACGCTATAAATAGCTTCCCTATACGCCCTTCCAGTATACCACAATAACACACACACAACCACCAGTCAACCTCATTGTGCCGCCTTTACAAGTGACCTAGTTTGACCTCTCATATCTGACAGATACTACGTATTCCCACACCTTACTTCCTGCGTGGAAGTACCGGATATTATTTTTCTAAGCCTTTTAAGGAATACTTCCCCTAATATCCGTTGGGTCGGGCACGGGCTTTAATGATTATAATAAAAAATAAAACTTAACCTAAAAAACGGTGGGATTAGGCCTTTTTTCGAAAAACGATTTATTGGTTATAAAAACTGGTATTAATCTCCCCCTATATTTTAAAACGCTTAATCATTTTAATCCTTCCTTTTTCTTATACCCTTTAAAAAGCGGCAAATGTATTCTATAATTCCTGTTTTTATTTACAGGGTTTTAACCGGGATTACGCAAATCATCCCTCCGCCATACAGCTTTTAGGATTTTTTATAACCGTAATAAACTCCCATAAACCAAGCCCGGTTATTATATACTCCCTTTTATGTATAAATAAAATACTAATATTATTTAATTTTATCTGCTTTTTCCCAGGTCGGGTAAAAATCCCTTCGTAATCTTTATCTTAATATTATTATCCCCTTAACCGGAATCACGTAAATTATCCTTTCGCCATATAACTTTTAAGATTTTCTTTTATAACCGTAGGTAGGGTTTTAATACGGGCCAATTTAAGGGCGCCTTATTCGGCCCCTAAGCTTCCGCGGTAACTTTAATTAACCTTAATTATCCCTTCTCCTTATAAGTTCTTTAAATAAGAAAAGGGCACTCCTATTACTTTCCCCCTTTCCCTAAATTTAACCGGAATTACATAAATTATCCCTCCGTTATACAGTTTTTAGGATTTTTTATAATTATAATTGTTATAGGCCCATCTATACCATAACTTACGTACACAGCGGGTTAGCCGCGGGACTGATACGTATAAAACGCTTCCTATAAACCACTCCCCCTTCCTTTATCCCTTTTCCCCCTTTTCCTTTTTCCCTTCCTATAAATCGAATATATATATTATTATGGCATTTATTATTGTTCCTAAATATAATTTTAACCCCTTATATATATTCGATTTTTAAGTAATCCCTTACCATATTATATACCGCACCCATTCCGTAATACCTTTACCATAAATAATAACCCGAATAAAAATAACCAGGCCCCCGCCGGCCGATAAATATAATAGGTATTTCCCAAATTAATAATATTGCTTATTTACCAGGAAATAATTAAGGTACTCGCGGCGGTTAATAATAAGTCCGCGGTCGAGCTAAATAATATAAAAAGACGCCTAATTTAAATACTTTCGGCCCTTAATACTCGGATCTCGGCGACGCATTAAGCACCGCCTACCCTAATAAACCATAACCCGCTAATTATAATAATTCCGTAATAAAGGTAGTTTTTTTGGCCGGTAAAGTTCGATGGTAATAAGGTAAAATAAAAGGTATTTCGGGTCGAAATCGAATATAAATTAATCCTGGACCAGGACCTTATTAGGGGCGATATGTTTTTATAATATAATATTAACGCCTGCCTAAAGAATAAACCGAAAGCCTTTATTATAATATTTTATGGCGAAGGTAAATTAATAGATTAAAATCCCGCGCGGTTAATTATATATTTAAAAACGGTATTTAAAAACCCTAATAATTACGAATAAGCGGCGAAAAAGCTCCACTTTTTACGCCAAGGGGAAAGGTAATTATTTTTAGCCTTTTACTCCCGATTTAAATACCTCCTAGCGGACGTAGGGGGCGCCGTATAGGACAATTCCATTAAGCTTATATTATTAAACAAAACAATATACCAGCGCCTTCGCCTAATATTAATATTGGTTTACCTTCCCAATTTTTATTAAAAATGGATTCGTATAATTACCGATATTATATTCCGGTTAAACTCGGTATTGGGCAAAAAAGGGAGCAGTGTATTAATAATGCATTAATTACGGGCCTAAAAAAACCCGAATACCCTAATATTGGGGGTAAATATTATAAATTTTAAATTAAAGAATAAACTATACCGCGTTATATAGGTATTCGTAATTAAAATAAAGCGCCGGTATAAAAAAAATTAATATATTTAGTATAAGTCCGATAACCATTTTATTTTAAAATATAAATTAGCCCCAGCCAAGCCAGCCAAAAAGGTTCGGATTAATACCGTAGGTGTAACGCCCCACCCGGGGGCGTTAAACGAGAATAAAGGAAAAAATAAATTAAAAGGTTAATTTTTAGGCGTAGGGGTGCCTAAAAACCGCCAACGCGAAGCGAAATATTAAATGGAATAAAACGGATAAACGGTACCCCCTTTTTAATAAACGTTTATTTAAATGGGATTTATTTTACCAATGCTGTTATTAATAACGGGTACCTATATTACGGCGCGATTTATAACTCCCTTATTATTAAACTCCGCCTTCCATATATTCCGGTACCCGCCAGGGTATTAATATACGCGTTCGTATTATTCGCGCAATAAAAAGCGGTAATATTAAAAGCGGTATATATAAATATTAATATTAACGGGTATTTTTAATATTATTTTTAATATTCCGTCCCGAACCTTTTATACCTAATAATATTAGGTAAACCATGGTATAAAAAAAAAGCGGTCGTATATAAAGCGGTAAAAAAGCGGATTTATATCGGTAGGGCGAACCTTTTTATAAGGGAAAAGGGGTTAAGGGCCGCGATTTTAACGGATACATAATTAATTAATATTACCACCCTACGCATTATAATATATAAAGCGGGGGCAAGCGACCTAATATTATTCGCGATATCCTTATATAATATTAACGAATAATTAAAGGTATTAATAATTAAATTATTTTGGCCACCCGATAAATTAAAAGGGTTGGAAAATGTATTTAAGCCTAATAAGGAATAAGCGCTGCCACCCTACCGCGGTTCCGCAAATTATGTAATAAAATTAATAAAAAATATTAAGGGAAAGAACCCGTAAATATTATAAGGTCCGATTTACGGTATATTAAAGGAGGAGTTATTAGTTTTATAAAAAGCCTTAACGGAATTACTTAACAAGGATTATATAAGGGCCAGCAGCTTTTCCGCACGCGCCCCGGTATTTTTTATTAAAAACCCGGGGGGCGGGTTACGTTTTTATTATAATTATAAAGGGTTAAATGCGGTTATACGCCAAAACCGTTACCCCTTACCGTTTATTTATAAAATATTACGGACCCTAATTAAGGCGCGTTAATTTATTAAAATAAATATTAAAACCGCCTATTATAAATTACGTATTCGCCACGGGAATAAATAAAAAATAGCGTTTAAAGTTTATTTCGGCCTGTATAAATAAACGGTAACCCCGTTCGGCCTTAACGGTGCGGGAATATTATTCTAATAATATATTAATACTATATTACGCGAATTTGTCGATATATTATATACGGTATATATAAATAATATATTGGTTTATTTAAACGGTATAAAATAAAATTATATATTAAAGGTCCGCCAGATTTTAAAAAAGCTCCGTAATATAGGCCTCCGATTAAATCCAGCCAAATGCGTTTTCGCAGCGAAAAAACTAATATACCTTAGGTTTATTATAATAATAAAAAAAGGGATACGCGCCGACCCGGAAAAATTATAGGCCATACGTAAATAAAAAAAGCCCATAATCGTAAAAAAGGTCCGCGGTTTTTTAGGTTTCGCTAACTTTTATAGGGAATTTATCGATCAGTTTTCGGATTTAAAACTCCCGTTTTCCGCCCTTTTAAAAAAGGGAAAAGGGTTTTCCTGGGGCCTTTACCGAATTTGAAGCGTTTTAGGGATTAAAAAGGGCATTTATAGCCCCCCCGGTGTTGGCGTAATTTAACCCGGCGATAAAAACGGTTTTAAAGGCGGATAATTCGGGGTAGGCGATAGGCTTTTCCCTTTTCCAGCGGAGTAAAGCGGGAATATTATACCCCGTGGCCTTTTTCTCCTAACGATTAATGCCCACCGAATATAATTATTGGGAATACGTAGTAAGCGTAAGCGAGCGAAGTATTCGCTTTCTAAAATCATTGAGCCCGTGAGGGATTACTAAGACTTACAGGGGGGAACTGGCTTAAAAGTCGAAAAGTGTGGAGTCCTTTCTAATTAGGCGAAAAATAATACCACGAGATTTTACATTTATATTCACTAAAATCATTAGATGGAATAGCTTCTTCTGATTATTTTATAATATTCAAAAACCCTTATTAGTAATTTCAAAAAAAAGCTATAAGCTTATCAGTAAACTGAGAAATATATTTAATGTGGTTTTCCTATGTGGTCTAAGCCCGATACAATTAATAATAAAACGTCTGTGCATTTTTTATGGCGTAAATATATATCTGCCCGCATCCGCCGCAATAAAGTAAATAAAAGTAAATAAAGTGTATAAAAATGTTTATTAAACGCGTCGCTATATAAATCATATTTTTATATATTTTTGCGATTTTATTTGCGTTTTTTGGTTGATTTTTAAAATCTACTATGGACGGAATTGTATGGCGGGAAAAAAATCAGCGGCGGTTAATCATGTAATTTACCATTTAACGTGTACAGGTTTATAAAAATGAATATACTTGCCCGCATCCACCCCAATAAAGGAAATAAAAATAAATAAAAATCGGAAAAATTATATTTAAATGATTATATCTCCATTGCAGCTTTGAATATATTTCTACGATTTTATTTGCGTTTTTTGGTTAATTTTTAAAATCTACTATGAACGGAATCGTATGGCGGGAAAAAAATCAGCGGCGGTTAATCATATGATTTACCACTCAACGTGTGCAGGTTCATAAAAATAAATATACTTGCCCGCATCCACCCTAATAAAGGAAATAAAAATAAATAAAAATCGGAAAAATTATATTTAAATGATTATATTTTCATTACAACTTTGATTATATTTGTATCATTTTATTTGCGGTTTTTATTAAGTTTTAAAGATTTTCCACCAAAAGTACCTTGTAACGGGAAAAACTTTGATTGGTTATTAATCATGTGACCTATCCATTATCCCTATTCCTATTGGCATTTTCACTACTCCAAAGATTTCTTTTCCATATTACAAACTTACCCTTTATAATAATACCCTTTTTAAGCAAATATTTTAATAATAAATTCCCATAATTTGCCTATTTAGCAAGGAAATAAAAAATGCTTTCGGTATTACCAAACCTTTAATATATGGGAATATTTTCGGTCCCATGATATTCGTTTTCAAAAAAAACCTATAAAATTTTATTTTAATAATCAAATAATAAACGAACCTCTACTGTTTTAAGCCCGCCCTAATATACACCAACCAGACGGCGGAGTAATAATGATTTACAAACTACGGTATATTAATTTAATTTCCTTTTTTTTCCTTTATTTTTATAATATTAAACTAACTTTTTAATATATTAATAGGCACAACCACCACCACCCCCTAAT
>JAKWBI020000577.1:0-30085 GCA_022664585.2 Zalerion maritima
CCTCGGTTGGCCCTCCCCATCACAATTCCCCCGGGCCCCCGCGGGTGGGGGGGGGGGGGGCCCCCCCCCCCCCCACCCGCCGCCCCCGCCCCCCCCCCCCCCCCCCCCCCCCCCCCCCCCGGGTGGTGTTTGGAGTCCGGGGCGCGAGACAGATATCATCCCCCCTGCGACGGTTCGACGGCCGCCATTTGCGGTCGGGTCGGGCCGTGTCACCGCGCGCGCGGCTCTCCCCCGGAGCGGGCAGGCTTGGGTCGGCGAGCATCCGCGCGCTGCTCGAAAGTTTGCCCTGCGCAGAAGAAGACTAGATTATTCGGCGACGAAGACGGGCTGGTGCGAGAGGTACCCGCGGAGGCGGCCGGAAGGATATATATATATATATATATATACAGACCCCGAGTCTGAGTTCTCTCCGTATCACGCAATCCGAGTTGAGGCCACGGATCATGTGCTAAGCCATGCGACGATAGCTCAGGTCTCGCCGATACCTGTCTTTTCATCGCCGGGAGGGGCGAAGCTTATGGGTGTGCATGCATGGTCTTTATCTGCCGGTCCCGACTCGACGATTCTGGACAAAGAAAAACGAGAAAAAAAGGGCACACACCCCCCGAGTTGAGGTTCCGGAAGCACAGGTCGAACGCAACCAAAGGCTCGGTCGAGCTGGTTCCTTTTTATCTTCCTTTGTCCCCGGCAGACGTAACATACCTGACGCGCCGCGCCCTGCGTCAAAGAAGCCATTATTCGCACGCACAAAAACACCCCTTTTCCCTCTCCCCCTATATCGGTTCATGTGATGTGTGCGGCTCGTAGAAAAACCTGCGGGGGGAAAAGGACGCCTTTGACGATTCCCCCCACCCAAATCCCTTTTGGGCAGATCATCTGGATTTCTTTGGGCTACATACAAGATAGGGAAGGAAAGGAAAGCCCCGCCAAAACACATACACCTCGACCTAGGCTTCCCCATCAGCAGCCAAACGAAGCGGTTGCCGAGATTTATGTAGATTCGCTGGAAGTTTCCCGAGATAGCGTTTTGCAGGGAGAAAAAAACGTAATACGTAACGTACTGTAGCGTTGCCGCGAAAGAAAAGGGGGGAAAGGAGAGAAGCGAAAGAGAGAAAGAAAACATGCCTCACGCAAGACCATCGGCCCTTCCAACATCATCCCTAGAGCTACCCAAAAATCCAGCGCCGGAGGAAATCATCCACGTCCTCTGCAACTCGGCATCGTGCCCGGCACCTCGGACCCCGGCGCCGTCTCGGAGTCTGCCGAGCCTCCACACGCATCCCATAGATATTGCGGACACGTCGCTGGACAATACGAAGGGGCCTTACCACTTGATTTTATGTGACAGGGACTTTGCGACCTGCCCGCTCCTAGCCACGCCTTTGCCTCACGTCGCAGCTAGTACTGATGCCTCTTCGTCGTCTTGTTCTTGCCTCTCTTCCCATCCCCATGCTCCTTCCCACCCCCGTCCAAATCCCCGGCACGCACACTACATCCCCACCTCGTACATAACCAGCCGCGCCACCCACCGGGCATGGCAATCCTTCCACTCCCTAACGCCGTACGTCGACTCGCTCGTCTTCGAGCTTTCGCACGTCTGCGCAGCAGCAATGTCCTGCCTCTGGGTCTCGCAGATGGACCAGACGTTCGGTACGAGTACTGGCACCGTTGCTCCTAGCACCGCAGCCACCGCGGCAAGCATTGCCAGCAGGCCGGCGACAAATTTCTCTCGTCGCTCATCCTCTCGTCCTCGTTGTTCCTCCGCTCATTCTTCCTCTTCCTCTTCCTCTTCTCGCTCACCATCGCCGCCACCATCGCCGTCATCTTCTTCTTCGTCGTCGCTCCCATCATCTTCGCGCACCCGCCGCAACTTGAGCAGCACCGCAGCGGCAAGCCTGAGCCCGAACCAAGGCCAGAACCGAGGCCAAAATATGATGGCCCACACCCACCCCCGGCAGCTGTGGTCGCGGTACTCGCCGCGCAAGTGGCGCAGCCTCCGCAAGCGCGAGCTTTTCAAAAAGTACAGGCGGGACTTCTCCCTCGTCTTCGGGCCCGCGGTATGGATGAACAGCTGGGCGTACCACATGGCCGGCCAGCTGGGGCAGTGCCAGTCCCATCTCCGCGAGCTGAGATGCTTGGCCGGCGAGTGGAGGCGCGTGGAGCAGAAACTGAGGGTGAATGAGGGCGTAAAGGAGCCCAAGAAGAAGAAGAAGAAGAAGAACAAGAACAAGAACAAGAACAAGAAGAAGTTGCTGGAGGTGGTGAGGACTCCCGGGAGGAGGAGCAGGATGGCGAGGAGAGGTGGGAGGTTGGAGAGCATAGAGTCCGGGAGGGAATGAGGGGGTGGGTGGGGAGGCGTGGAAGAGGAGGAGGCTGCTTTCTTCTTCTGTTGGTTTTCAGATCCTCTTGTTCCTGTTCCTCGCGATGGCGATTATATTACAACTTTGGCTACGGCTTCGACGGGCCGTCCCTGTCCCTCGC
The DNA here is from genome assembly GCA_022664585.2 of Zalerion maritima. Lineage (NCBI taxonomy): Eukaryota > Fungi > Ascomycota > Sordariomycetes > Lulworthiales > Lulworthiaceae > Zalerion > Zalerion maritima. The sequence continues at coordinate 2,482 of JAKWBI020000577.1, forward strand.
AGGGCAATAACAAGAATTGTGAGACCCACATAGGGGAAAACGAAGAGCCACTTCCAGAAGGTAGCAATGAAGAGACTGAAGACCTGGAGGGGGATAGAGAGAAGAAGGAGAGGGAAGAGAAGGAGGAAGAAGGCGTGCCCGAAGCAGAAGAGCGGCTAGAATGTATACAGGTCCACGAGCGCTGGGCCGCCATGTGCGGGAGACAAGAAGCTACTACTACTACTACTACTGCTGCTGCTGCTGCTGCTGATCTACTTGACAGCGGCGAGGGGAACGACGGTGAAGTGGATGTCCATGTCGAAGCCGTGAAAAGTTCCAGCAGCGACACCGGCAGCACCACCAGTTGTAGCAATAGTAACAGGAGTGCATCAACATGCCGCCTGGTTCTCCCCGTCCGTGGGAGAGCGGATCTCAGCCCGTGGACTGGATGAGAAGCTGAGGAACTAAAGAAATATTGGTCGAGAACATTGGTGAAGTAATAGCCTGCAGAGTAGAGAGAGATTCAGAGGCATCGGGCAGATGTTGGAAAGTAAGGGTTTTGAGAGAGACTGTTGATGGGATCTATGGATACAAATACACTCGTATACTCAACCTACCTAGAGCTTCAAGCTTGGCGTTAGTTTACATGTATTTCTGAAGACACTGGAGATGGAAAGTGGTCACGAGGGAAGTGCACGCATCAATGGAAATGACCCAGCAGTAGCTTCCACATCGCGTAGCGCGTGCTTGAAAATAGGCCATAGTGCGGCGATCTACCTGATCTTTGCACAATGAACTTGCCGACGTGCAGTTAGTAATGTTCTAGTGTATGCATAGCCAGCCAGGCCTGATTTTTAGTCCTGCATTTATTCTACGTACCTAGTATATTGATATTATTGGAGATAGACACGGGGAGGGGTGATGGTACCTAGGTGGGCTATCATACACGTCACGCTGCCTCGGCCGAATCTCCTTTACTCGTGCTTTCTTCTTCTTCTTTTTCCCGTGCTTGCTTCGCTTTACGCTCTCGCTTCGACTCTTCGAACACCTTCCAGGGCTGATAAGTCGGCTTCTCCTCCAGTTCCCACTTCCCTTGCTGCTCCAGCTCGCGGAGGGTCACCTTGACCTTGGAATCGAAGGCCTGGTGGTCGACGTAGGTGCCCTTGAGCCAGCGGTCTCCGCTGGCGGTGTCGAACTGGCGTCGGCCGTGAAGCACACGCCAGTTGTCGAAGAGGACGCAGTCGCCCGGCTCTAGCCTGCACTCGTACATAGCCTCGGGATCCTCGATAAGTCTCATAAATCTGGAGGCAGAGCGGAGATACTTGCCGTAAAGGCCCGCGAAGTGTTCCTTTCTGAAGTCGTTGGGCGTCGTCGGCATCTGCAGCTTTTGAAATGGGGGGCTCCAGGCAAGCATCCACCTCTTTTTGCCGTTGATGTCGAACAGGCCATCGGGGTTCGCCATGAATTTGTTGTTGGCGACGGGCTTGGAAACTTCCTTTCCTTCCAGGTCTCCGTCAAAGACTGGGCGCTCGTAGTTGTATAGGTGGCCGCCACGATCATACCCAAACCTTACAGGCCAATTTTGAAGGGCCTTGTGGTCCGCACCGGTGAGGGAGCGGGCGGCAGCGCGACCATCGGCAAACATGGATTCGCCACCGGTGCAGCTGTTCTCGAGGCAGTGAAGAAGCTGGATACGAGGCGGGTTGGACAGGTACATGAGGTCCTGGTGCAGACCGAGATAGTCGTTGGTGTAGGCCACATTCTCGGCGTTCTTCTTGGATCGGACGTCCCATGTGGTGCCGTAGAAGGTGGTATAGAGGTGGCCCATCTTGGACGCCACCTCTTCCACGCTCTTCTCAGCCTTAGGCACGTTCTTCACAAACACAAGGCCCGTCTTGTCGAGAGACAGGAGCGCTTCCTCAAACAGGCTATCCCCGGCCATCCAGTCGGAATATTGGATCGTGAGGGGTTCGAAGCTGGAACCCACCCACTCGACTGGCCACTGGTGGTATTGCATGAAGGGCGGTGGCTTGGACAGAGAGTTGAGGTACTCGTGCGAGTAGAAGGACTCGTGTGTTTCCACTTCCTTTTCTTCCTTTCCTTCGTCTTCCTGCTTCTCCCGCTGCTCCTCTGGCTCCTCTTGCTCCTCTTGCTCCTCTTGCTCCTCTTGCTCCTCTTGCTCTTGTTGTGTCTTCTCCATCCTATGGTCGGCGTCTCTAGGCTGCCCTCGGCGCAGACGGAGGCCACTGTACTTCCACACCACCTTGAGGCCGCCATCCTCAGCCTCCTCGGCCTTGAGGACTATATGGGTCCGGGGTATTTCTGCGCTTGCAAACGTCTTCTGTCCCGAAGACGGATCGACGCACTTGGAACAGGTGCAGTTGTCTCGAAGCCATTGGGTACTAAGTTTCACGTGCGAGCTGCCATCGCCCACTGGCACCCCGATAAACGTTGTACCGCGAGTGCGACATAGTGTGGGCTTCTCGAGGCGTCCCGCGGGGAGCTTGCTGGGCAGTTCCTGGCGTGCCGGACCACTGGTAGCATCCGTGTTCTGAGGCGACTCGGCTTTCGGTACGGTAGAAGAGATCAACCTTGATCTGACATGATTGACATGGGCACTGGCGAAGGCCTGCTTCAACGTGGAAGCGGCTGCTGCCCTGGTGCGTGACGATGCTGCTCCCCTGCTAGCCAAGAACATTCTTGCTAAGTTTTTGCGGGCCACAGATTACAAGGAAGACTTGGAGGCTCGGAGAGAGAGATTGAGTGGGAGGTGTTTCGTGATGAAGGTATCGGAATCTTCAGCCCTTTAGCTCTTAACTCGGGTATGATATATACCTTAAGTACCTGGTTGTGTTAACCTACATTACGATGGACCACGGGTAATCATGGGTGTACCTTCTGCATTGATGAGAGAAACTAGACATGCATGTGGAGTGGGCGGGGCCTCGGCAAGGATTGGCCAACCCACACCAGAAGCTGCATACAGATGCACAATCCGCATAAATTAATCGATAAGGTCTCCCTCCACGTCCTTGCCAAGTCGATGCGCACATACCCCGCAGACTGGGCAGTACATACATAGTACAGATATACATACGCAAACATCCTTACATGCATTGGCGCTAATGTCTGTCAACAATTGTATCATTCTCGTAAATCTCTTCTCTAGCTTGAGAAGTTAGGTGCCGTTGCGTTTCTACAGCTATATGTTAGCCGGGAGGAAGGGAGAGGGGGGGGAATACATGCAAGCCCGAAAAGAAGTACCCGACGTTTTATTCGGTGCAAAAACTTCAGGTACGGTTCTCACTTGCTGCGATCAACCACCTATTTACCCAGCCCTTTGATATTCTAATTTACCACCTCCATAATGGCGGCTTCCTCGACACCACTTAGAGTAGCCTTCGTGCCGGAGCACTTCTCCACCCCTCTAGCCTGGGCGAGCAAGAAATTTGGTCTCGACGCCATCCTGCACCCCTTCCCCTCCGGCACGGGCGCCATGATCACGGCCCTCCGGTCGGGAGAGGTCGACGTCGCCATCGGGCTCACCGAGGGCTTCATAGCCGGCCTGGGGAAGGAAGACATCCCCGGAGACGGAGGCTACCGGCTCATGGGCACCTACGTTACCACTCCCCTGTGCTGGGCCATCCTCGCTGGCAGCGGTGGCTCCTCTTCGTCCCAAATCTCCTCCGTGGCAGATCTAAAACGCGCCAGTATAGGCGTGAGCAGAATGGGCAGCGGCAGCCACGTCATGGGCTACGTCCTCGCCCACCAGCAAGGATGGCTGACCCCAGAGACCCCCGAGCCCTGGGCCGATACCAAGATCCTTAACAACTTCTCGGGGCTCGTCGAGGGAGTGAACAACGGAACGGCCGACTTTTTCATGTGGGAAACCTTCACGTCCGGCAGTGCCATATCGAGGGGGGAGATCAAGAAGGTGGGCGAGATATACACCCCCTGGTCGAGCTGGCTGGTCGTGTCGAGCACGAAGATACCCGCCGGCGACGAGAGGGTGGCCGAAATGTTCCTAAAGATCGACCAAGGGGTCAAGTACTTCGAGGACCACCAGGACGAGGCCGTCGAGCACATCTGCAACGTTATGGACTACTCCCCGGAAAATGCAAAGAAATGGCTCGAGACTGTCAAGTTCCAGCACGTGGTCAAGGGAGTTGACATGGAACTCGTGAATGGGTGCGTGTCCATCTTGCGAAAAGCAGGCGTTCTGGTTGAGGGGAAGGGCATGGCCGCAGACGAGATGGTTGCCATCAAGAGGTGATGGGACCATTTTGCTCCATGTCTTTCGTCCTTCATTGCATGCGCAAAGAATTATGTAACGCAACTTTCGGTATGGATCGCAAAAGGATATCAATTGGCAGCAGAGGCTCCTGGGCAAACTAGAATAAGCCCATTGCTACAGCATTCCCTATGACAGGCCATTTCCACCCCATTCCGTTGCCCTTCTTGAGCCAGAACCCCCTTGGTCTAGCTACTCAGTTGTTTAGTAGAATCTGCTCTGCTAGTTTATTGCAATGGCCATCCGGCACAAGATGGCTAACATTTCTGGTGGGAACTTGACTCGTGGCATGATTGGCCCTTACGTGGAAGTTTCTACCGAATTTCGAGGGCTAGAGGAAAGTAAAGATTATGGGCCCAGGTACAATGACACGCCCTTGAATGCGGTCGCACGACAGATATGGCTATAGAGTCTCTGGAGGCGAGTGTCGCGTGCCCACCCATAGTTCTACAAGTCAAGCAGGCAAGGGGTCATGAAAAATCCATTTTAATATACTTCATTGATATTACTAACTGTACATATATTACAAGCTTGCGCCCCATTTCCTTCTTCCTCCAGGTTGGCTTTACAGTATGAGAACAACGTGGCTCCAAGATCGTAGGTAGGTAAAATGAACGGGGCCGAATAATTTGGCTATTCGCAAAAAAAGAAACTTCCATGCAGTTATGATTTGGCGCAGCGCAGCAGTACTTTGCGACAAAAATCCTGACACTAGCTCCACTCCCCGTCAACCTTCTCCCAGTTGTCCAAGAACCCCTTGAAGAACTTGACACCCAAGCCGGGATCAAGGGCACCGGTCGTGGCGCGAATAGAGTGCATGCTGAGCTGAGGTATACCGGCATCCGCAGAGCGAACGCCCATGGCACTAGACAGGGCGGGGCCAACCGTACCGCCCGAGCGGGAGTCATTCCTGATCTGGAAGACCTGGGTCGTCTGGCCGACCAGCTCGCCCACACGCCGGAGGATCGAGTTCGACACGGCATCCGTGGTCATGTTGCCGTTGCTGTCGGCGCAGATCGTGATGCCTGCGTTGAGCTTCGGAGCATGATCTTCGAGGTAGTGGGAGAGGAAGTTGGGATGCACGGCATGTGTGACATCGGCAGAGACAAGGAATGAGTTTGCATATGTTTGGCCGAGAACACCTGGTCCATAGGTGGAGGAGGAGGAGCCAGAGCAAAGGGCTTCAACGGCGCGTTCGATGGTGATGGGAAGGAAGTTTCCTCGAGCGCCTTGCCTCAGGAGGGAGCCAATTTCCTCATCGTCGAAAAGAGCAACCATCTTGATGACGCCGTCTTTGCTATCACTAGAACTACTGTTGGGCGTTGACTTGGACTTGGCTGCACTGAGGAGCAAGGCTTGGAGGGCAGCCCAGCTGCAGAGCTTGTCATCAATGCGTCCCGCAAAAATGAACTCCTTGTCCATGCCTCCAACTGTCGCAGGCTGCAGGTCAAACAGCTCCAGTTCCCAGTTAATTATCTGGGAGAAGTCAGTGATGCGAAGCTGAGATGCGATCAACTTGACCAGGCGCGGAGGCTGCTTCGAGACGAATGATCCTGATTGACCCAGCGTTTCCTCCCCTTCGGCGCTTTCGAGACCGACGATGGGAACAGCTTCAGTTTCCTTGTTATTGTTTCCCAGTATCCCGATGCCAAAATGAGGCGCCAGAGTGGGAACTCTGGCAATGGGCCAGTCGACCTTGACCAGCCTCGTGGTCGTCTTTTTTGTTTCGGGGTCGCGAACAACGACCCTACCGCCAATCGACAGATCGCGATCCCACCAGGTGCTGTCTAATGCGCCGGCATACTGGGCGACACCTAGCTCGACATATCCAGCACGGTTGGGCTTTTCGCTGTGCGGCTTGAGCTTGGCCGTGAGGGCATCGATGTGGCCGGCAATCATGGCAACGCCATTTCCAGGCACGTAGTCGGGGCCGACGGTAAATGCCATCAGGGAGCTAGAGTTCCTCGTCACGAAGTACCTGCCACCTGGCTCGAGTTTATCCGCCCAGTTGTCCCTCGTGGACAGCTCGGTGAAGCCAGCCTTGGACAGCTGGCCCTTGAAGTGGCTGACGGCATGAAATATGGTAGGGTTGTTGGTCAGAAAATCGCAGAATGGTTCTGTAAAGCCATCGGGCCTGAGATCGCGAAGTGGGCAGAGCTGGCAGGCGCGGCCAGACACCATGGAGTAGATGCGCTCATGGGGTTGAAGGCTGGTGTAGCAAGGGCTGCACAGGTGGCGGACCTGGCTAGACAGGATCGAGTGAAGAATGGTCTGCTCGGGAGGATACGTCTTTTCTTCCTTGACATCCTTCTCCTTTTCGAGGCGATTGCAAGCGACTTGAGGGACCGGAGGGGGTATGGTTCCAGGAGGGCATGACAAAACTGGGGGTGGCGCGGTGTTTTCAACCGCACCAGCACTTTGGAAGCCCCGGCAGTCTAAGGCGGCGGCAGCTCGGAGGGACATGATGGAAGGTGTTCTCTTCGTCATCTTGCAGCGGGAACAAAGTAAATTGGCGGCAGCCGAAACGAGAGGCAGGATGAGAAAAAGTCAACAAAAGGGAAACTCATAGGAAGACAGGAAGGAAGGAATGTTGTGTGTGTGTGTTGGGGGGAAAGTCTATGTATTGGGTTTACCACAGTGCAGAGCATAGTATTTGCGACGAATGGTTGCCCACACTGCCACGCAGCCCCGTGACCGCAGATGGGCCCGTGCTTTTGTGGCTGGTGACCTCTCTGCTCAAGACATGGCTTAACGTCAGTGGCCATTGTCTACTACCTGTGCCACGCCCCCACAGTTTCGGAGGGCCCGGGTAACTCTCTATCCAACCATGCTGTAACAGGATTCATAAAGAAATAGAGCTATGGCTCCCACCAGGCTTCCTACGTAAATGGGTGGGGACCTCCTCCTCCAGCTGATTCTGCAATATCAAGATGAAGATATCGCGCTACGCTGCCAAAAGGGAATTCCCCCCTGCCTAACATAGCCTATGGCTATATAAGTGAAGGTGCAACACTACCCCCCAGGTTCGGCGAAGCTGAATCTGCACTGGAACATCTGGCACTGGCCTTAAAACTAGCAGCATCTGGCACTGGAACATCTGGCATTAGAAAAATAGGCGGGAAAAATAATAGTTTTTCACCCGGCTCGAACCATGAAGCATTGACATGGAAAGTTGTGCAATTCGATCATGATGTATTCTCTACAAGTAATCTGCCTAAAAGATGACAGTTGCAGCTAACTATGTACTGGTACTTCTGTATGCCCTTGGCCCGAGCGCAAGGGGCTAACCTCATCGGGATGTGCCTGCCAGAGTAGGTAGGTGCGAAGGAAAAATGGCTCATGGTACCGAGGCTAGAAAGTGGCCTCTGGCACGAAAAGCGGCATAAAATGCATAGAGAAGATGATGAATTTCGGATCTCTGGCCGATGATGTTTCTGCCAGAAGGGCAGAAAGGCAGCTACCTAAATAGTGGCCGAAAGTGGCTGACTAATAGCAGTGAAGGAGTGGAGCCCTTCGCTGACAGAAGACGCCCATTCAGAACCATCGCAACTCGTAGTAGGCTGGGACACGATGAGAATGAATGGCTTGCGTATAGTTGTTGGGTCGTCCGTCCTCTTCACCGGAGCCCACGTTTCTGTTCGGCCTCGACCTCTTTGCCCTTCCAGGGGATGCTGTCCCTTGGGACCTTCCGAAGCATGGGGAGCAGCCCAGGGACATTCCTGCTCACACCGGCTCCGATGAAGCCCTCTCACTCATCGAGGGCTGGATCAAGACCTGCCAGGAGGATCACGACTGTCACTCGCCCACCGCAATCGAGCCCGTTCTTCCCAAGCGGCTGTTTGATGTCTACCACGTCCGTCTCTTCTGCCCACCCCCGGGAACAACGGGGGCGATATGCATGTCTCTCCCACTGCTGCGGCACGGGTCTCTCTCTGAAGACGACTGCACACATTCTCGCGTCCTTCCAGGCTGCTATTCCGCGGGATGAGCTTCCTCCCACCTTTCAAGACGCCGTCAAAGTCTCGAGGGGGGGCTCGGCATCCCTTACATATGGATCGACGCGTTGTGCATAATCCAGGACAGCACGCCCGACTGGGAAGAAGAAGAATCCGCCAAGATGTCGTCTATATATTCGTCCGCTTACCTGACAATCGAAGCCTCTGGCGCATCCTCAGACACCTCGGGGCTTCTCCGTGCTGCCCATCATCCATGGTTCCGCGCGAGGAAAATAACTTAGCCGGCCCCGAACAACACGGCGGCTACGATTCGCGCTAGACGGGCGTTCACTCACGGCCAGTGACCTGTCGCCCTGCCGCGCCTGCGCCGAGCATGGGTGCTACAGGAAAGATTACTGTCGCCCCGGGTCATAGCCGCACTTTGCCCCGGAAGGGCTAATATGGGAGTGCATGAGCTCGACGTGGTGTTCGTGCGGCTGTATTCGAGCCTTGTGGTCGCCAGGGTGGGTCGAGTTCGACAAAAGGCATGCTCCACCGACCGCTCCTCAAGAAGGCGCCGGGCCTCACTGATATCCGCAGCAAGTGGCACCAACTATCGCCTGCTGCTCACCGAGATCAGCGACCGGCTGCCGGCTATTTCAGGAGCAGCAAGACGATTCGCCGGAATATGGGTTCGCCCCAACAGACCTGAACATCGCTACCTTGCGGGATGCTGGCGAGATGAAATTTCGAAAGATTTAATGTGGAGGCGGCTTGGACCGGATATCACAAAGGCCAGCCGCATAGCAAAGATTCCCAGCTGGAGTTGGGCGGGAACGAAAACTCATATCGGGTTCGACAGCGCCATGTTCTTCGGACTTGAAGCCACGCTCATCTCATCGCCAGCAGACGGCGAGGAGCAAGGGGATTTCGGAAAGGCCGACCTGGGACTCGGCTTGTGTATATCAGGACGCGTCAGGGATGCTGAAGCTGTGCGTGATACTTATTGTCATCGCCTCAAGGTTTTCTTGGAATTAGGGGAACAGCTTGTTACGGAAATGGGAGAGTTTGTACTTGACTCACAAGATGCTCTTTCCGGAGCACAGATTGTCATACGCCTTGAGCTGGCCGAGATGCAGTTGCTTGGGCATGCTAAATGGCAGCAAGTGTCCCTCGTTCTCAAATCTACCTCCCAAGATTCCTTCCAACGAGTCCCGTCTTCTCGGGATTTTGTTCGATGGGTCTACTTTAACAAGCGACATCTACAACGGTATCACCAATGCGACTACCGTTCTGATCGCTTGATGGCATTCAAGTCTTTGATGTGTCTCATTGGGCCAATGTCTATGCCCAGATGAATATTACCTCCGTGACCTGGGGCAACGCCTTACTATATTTCCGTTTCTTTGTTCTCTCCCACTCTACAGGGACGCTAGCCTTAGACTCGATGGCTCCCTGGCATGGAGATATGACTAACGGTGTATGCTTTACAACTCACTAGCCTTGTAACCCTAACCCTAAATTAACAACTTCTTCTACCACCTAGCATAATATAAATATTTAGGTTGACAAGACACAATGCTAGCCTCCTCATATTTAGTTGATTTACAATTCAATTCTTTTCCATACTTTTGTGTGCATACAGTTCAAAGTGAAGTAAACCCAAGAGCTGATGAATAGGAATGAATTCGCCCGTACTCTATATATTCGTGTTAAATATTCATGGTGAAAATTGCATCAAATCATCTTCACCTTCCCATGTAGTGTACAATTATCCATCCGCAAATTCGTATGGTATCCTCTCTTCCATGCCCGAGTTCGAATAAAAAAGTTCATTACCTCATTATAAGTAAGCCCTTAAGATGCGCGACATGTCCCAGCTAAAGCGCGTGCCTCCTTCTCGGCCTCCTCGTCATTAACATCATCTTGCTCGTCCTCCTCTTGCTCGTCCTGCTCTTGCTCATCCTCTACTGCTTCCTCTTCTGCATAAGGTTCTTCCTGTTCGCCCACCACTGACGTGTTGTACGCCTTCTTGAGCAGTTTATAGGCTTCGATCTCCCGGCGGGTATACGACTGGTGAAATAGCTTCTCGATATCGGACTACTGCTCTGTTAGATCGAAGCATCACTTCGGAAAAATATCAAGCCATCAAGGAGTATCGAATAACTTACGGTGCCAATAGCGGGGTCCAAAGACAGATACCCATCACCGAGTTCCACGTACTCAATTCCGTACTGCTCTAGAACCTGAGGGTCTATGTAGAGCTTGCTGATCGTGAGGTATTCTTGTTCCCCGTCTAGCGTGTATGTCTCATCGAGCTCTCGGATGTGGATTGGGTTGGCACCGCAATACAGTGTTTGACCCAAATCTGTTTGCACTAGTCAGCACCGTCATGACACACAATTGTGCGGCATAACTAAATGGGTAGGTGTCGCTTACTATTTCCCCGAATGTAGAGCGGACTAACGCCTTCGAATGCGGGCGCCTCAATTTCCCGCATCCCCTTCCAAGGCTGCGACACAGTCCAGACGAGACTCTTGTAGCCAGAATCGTTCCCACTCTCTGAGGTGACGAGGAAGTCTTCGACTCGAGGCACAGGACATTTGCCCTTGGTGCTCGGCGCTCGAGGGTCCACCTCGGGGATTTCGTTGCGGACACTTCCGCCGTCGCAATTGTCGGCGGCTTCCCGAGTGCCATCTTGTTGATATTCGGCACCCAAGGCCCCCGGGCCATCGTCAGTCTCAGTTTTGTTGTCTGGCCAGTCGACCCCACCACTTTCGTCATCGTCATCATCCTCGACAACAAAACTCATGACATCGATGCTTGAGCTAGAGAGACTAGACTCTATTTCCGTCGCCGCCCTTTCCATCTCGGCTGCCGCGTCCGCCTCCAACTTTTGCCTCGCTGCATCTAACCGTGCTTGCTTTTCAGCAGCCTCATCCATCTCCTTCTGTACAGCTTCCTTTGCCTTCAGGTGCAGAGTTTCTCTGAACTCCATGATTGCCGCTGCTCGAGCAGCTTCCTTTTCAGCTTTAATCCTTTCGGTTTGGCTTTCCTTGAGCCACTGGAGTTCAAGCTGCGCTTTGGTTTTCTTCTTCTTGAGTTTTTTGATCTTGTCTGCGAGCGACTGAATCTCACCCTCGTATTTCCTCTGGCACAGAGCTGCCTCCTCTTTCATGCTATCGACTTTGGCATCATGTATCTCCTTCTTCAGCTCCAGCTCCTCAATTTTGGCTTCGTCCACTTCCTTGGCCTTTTTCAAGTTTGAGATTCTATGCTCCAGTGCCAACTTCTCTCGGGTATGTTGCGCTTTAACGAGCTCATCCTCCATCGTTCGTAGTCCAGACAGCTCCTTCATGACGGTATCTCGCAGCTCCGCCACCTTTCTGTCGGAAACTGCCCGCCATTGCTGGTCCAAAGTTGATTGTTGGTTCATCATCTCGAGCTTCCACCTGTCGAGTTCTTTCTTGTACGTGTCCATCCCTCGCTGCGTTTCCTCAGACTTATCGGCCTTGGTTGATAATGTTTCAAGAGCCGACATCTCACCCCTCAACCGAGCGATTTCTTCCTTGTATTCGCCGATCTGGGCATTCAATTCTTCCAGTTTGGTTTTGGCTTGCTGGCGACTTGAATCGAGCTGCGCCCGCTCTATAGACATGGTTTTTAGCTCCTTCTCGAACCGCATCTGGGTCTCCTGCTCCTGGGCAAGTCTCGTAGACAAGTCGAGCTCTGTCTTCTTAGAGTCATCGAGCCTATTTTCGAGCTCCATCACAGAGACCTTTGCTTCATCCTTGGAATACTGCAGCTTCTGTTCAAGGTCTTTCACCTTTTCTCTCAGGTCTACTCTTTCTTGGAACTCCTGAATCCAGGCAGGATCCATGCCGAGTGGGTATGATACTCGTCGCCCCGTTGGAGGAGACTCGTGGAGGGTCGGGAGCGGAGCTGCGGATAGCATCAATTGGTTCTGCTGCTGGGAAGGCATGACGGGAAAGTGGTGACCCTGGCCGGTGAGATTGCCGTCGCTAAGCCTGCTCCGGCTTTCCCATTTCGCATTCCCCATCCCTTGGACCGGCGGATGCACAGCCCAGTCCCGGACGCTCTCACTCCTTTCGAACTCCTCTCTGTTGAACTCATCTCCCTCTGCATCAAGTGCGAACCTGAACGGCTCGTGATGATTTGCACCTGCCCCGTTAGCATGGTCCCCGTTGATTGTAACCGCAGTGGATAGTGCCGGGGAATCCTCCAAAAGCAATGAATCGACATCTCCCTCCGACAAGATGGTGCACGACTTGAGCAGTCGCCCAAGTGCCTCGTCTGGAGGCAGTCTCATCCATGGCGAAGTGATGGGCTTCCATTCCGGGCTCGGAATGGCACCCATGACTTGACTGGTACTGACAATCAAGTCCACTTCGAAGTCCTTCATGCTCTTGTCGATCTGTACGAGCACTTTTCTACCCGACTCTTGGCCATCCTGAAAATAGTGTCAGTGACGTGCATCTGAAGCCCCACGAATTGGAGTCCATGTTTGGAAGGATCTCTACCCACCTCCGAGTCCTCGATGGTGTATTGGAGGCCTAGGCGGGACAGGGCTGCCAAGCAAATAGAGTCGTGGCTAAACATAAGTCGGGGCGATTCTGCATCAAAATCCGGATTGGGACGAGATGTAGGGGAGAATGCATATCGCGACCTCTCGTATTTGATGATGCCCATTGGTGGTGGCCCCCCCGCAGCGCCTTTGAGCGGCACAGCAGGTGCTGATAGGACGGTGCTCATCCACTCGGCTATATCACGACCTGTCTCCCCCAGAGTCAATAATCCCCTGTATGGCCGAGGCACCTCCACCGGTTCGGTCGGGGCCCGTTGAAGCGCTTGAGTTTCAACTCTAGCATCTTCGATGGAGCGAAGGGCATGCGACCGGCGTAAGATGAGCTGCCATGTCGCGACTTCCTGGCTGTAAGTTTGAGACAGGTTAGCCGTCGTGCAGCCGCGTGCCTGGCTCGTGTTTCCGGGCCGTGCCTCCTCCCCCCGTCATCGTCACTTCTTTTTCCCTCTTCTTATCCCTTCAGTTCTCCTCGCCCGCCCACCCATAGCCATTCATCGAGCCTGATGACTTACCTCTTGTCGATTGCAATGGTGGCAACATCAACCACAACGTAGAGGCAGGCCGTGAGAGCCTGTAGTCTCCGGATGAAATCAGTCACCCTTCCAGACCAGAAGAGCCACTTGATTCGACGCCATCTCCCACGCGGGGCCTTGATCCACCTCTTGACGGTCTCCTGGATGATGCCAAAGTGGCCATTCACGTCCGACACGATGGCGGCAAGCTCGGGTCTGAGGATTCCCTGGTGGCGCTGGAAGAGGTGGACGGTGCATTTGAGCAGAGATGCACACTGGCCGATGTTTGTGGCGAGATGTCTGAAGGGGAGTGGAGCATCTCTGAAGGGTTCCAGCAGGTCGATGAGTGCACGAGACACATCCTCCCCCCCGGATGCGACTTCTGCAATCGACGCAATGTTGCGGAAGGGGGATTCCATCTCTCAATCGAGGGAAACTGGAAGCCTGCTGGTGCGCGAGATGGTTGTGTGCACGATCATCTCGTGCCTCGAGGTTTTGGGGGATGTGAGTGAGTTGTTGCACGCAACAAACTAACTGCCTTTGGGCGTTTGGGCGGCGGGGGAAAAATCCAGGTGTGAGTCTGGTGTGTGCAACGACGATGGCTGGGTACTGACGAGATTGGGCATCCGATTGGGTGCCCATCAGGTACAGCGCATGGAGCCTGCGCAGTAGTATTAATCCACGTATGTACAGTATGTACTCAGGCTATGTATGTACACCGGCGGCAGGACCAAGCACAAACCTTGTTCCTTATGAAAATGTTCCTTATGAAAAGACCCCACCCACGGCAGAGCACCGTATCGATACCGAAGTCTCGATTACAAGGCTGCTCGATAGCCGATAGTCGATAGTCGATAGTCGATAGTCGATAGTCGCCCGGATTTCTTGTGACTGCAACGTCAGTCGCATTGTCCTTATTTTAAACAACCAGGCACCCCCTCTGAAGTTCCTTTTTCTCAAGTGCTTGTGCCCCCCTCTGCTGCATTGCTGGTGTTTGGAGCATGGAGTACAGGTGTGGGTGGGGCACAAACTCCCATTGGGTGCAATGGTGCGTTTCCCGTGACCCAACATCGTCAACCCTTCTGGTGGCACCACCAGCGCCCCAGCAATGCTTCGTTCAGCTTTTCCCATTAGTTCAGCTTTTCCCATTAGTTCTATCTTCAGATTCAGCAGTCAACAGTTGGAAAGATCAGACGGGAGCAGCATTGGTGCACTGAGCCACGAGGGCGGGTTCGTATCAAGATGCCACAGGCAGCATGTCTGGGCCCCATTTGGTGATACCAGTTGCCGCTAGCGTAGGAGTCGGGGCACGCCTATCAAAAACCTCAACGTCAAGCCCCCAAGAATCTGTACGACCAGATACGTGCGGCGTGCTTTCCCTTCGTCTTGATCTATAGGTGCCATTTCAAGCCCGGATTCCTTTGGGGTGGAGGGTAGACACGCAGGCGCACAGCTGGCTCAGTCTCGAGGGTTGAAAGCAAATTTTGGTTTGGTATGGTGTGGTGTGGTGTGGCGTAGACGGGCTAGACACCACATTGCAGGCAGGCTGGAGGCAACGATCCACTTAGCTGGCTGATTCAAGTCGTATAGTCGGCGCTTAATGACCTTCGGCCACGTACGCACACGTGTGTGCACGTGTGTCAAGCCGGAAATAAAGAGAAGACAGAGAGGAAACACTTTTCTAGAAGGCCTACATACTCCGGGCAGCTTTCAGACGCCCCCTGTCTTGCCTGTGCAGAAGAGAGTCGTCTTGCTGGGGAAGGGAACTGCCGGCACTAAGCTGTTTCCGTCCCTGACGCCCATTGCCTGCATATGCATACATGAATAGGCCAGAACAGGCCTACAATAGGCTTTAATTGTCGAATACTGATGAGCCTTCATTCGCCCGGCTGCTCTGAATGGTGTATAAATGCCCCCGGTTGTGTCGACTACAAGCCAGGTAAGAGGTTGTTCCGTCCAAAGAATTCGACTTTCTGGATAGCGAGTCCCACTTGTGGCAGACGCACATGCCGAAGACTAGATACCATCCCGTGCATATGTAGAGGCTACGCGAGCAGTTTGCATGTTTTTTTCGCTGTATATTGCCTGAATACAGAGTAGAGGCTCGCATGAATAGGCACTGGGCTGTTATCTATCTTCTAGGTTTGCTGTTGCGTACGGTCGTACGAGTCATCCACCACGCTCAGCGCCCACCGACGCCGACGCCAGATGTACGGCTTCTCAGGCTCCTGCACACTGTGTATTACGCAGTGAGCCACTCGAAGCGGGTCACTGGCGGTGGTAGTATATTTAGAAGACTGGCCTCGGGGAGAGGGAGGGGAGGAGCTGGCACTGATGGGACAAGCTCTTGCAAAAATACCCTTCGAAACGCGGCATCAACTCATACCTTTTCGACTCAGATTGCTTCGCTTTCAAGCAAGACTTCCCACTCACATGTAGATATGCGTGGTCCCGAGGACAGGGCCGTGGAATCCCAGATGGGCTACCACGCCCCCCACCCCCTTCCCCCTTCCCCTTCCCCCTTCTCTCTATTCTTGAACGGAACCTTTGTAATAATAGATACGTCCACAGTCACTCCATCCCAGCCCCCAGAAGGTGGTATCCTCAACATGTTGTTTACCTGCATAAGGATCCAAAATGGAGAATACTGATGTACTTTCTAAATTGCGAGTAGTATAAGTGCAAAGGCTCCTCCAGAGCTTTCACCCAAATGCAAAACCTCTCTTGGTCTAGCCTTTTATTTCAGGACTGAGCTCCAGAAGACCTTCCTTAACTGCAGTGCTCGATTCCCACACAACCACTGTAGTTCTTAATACTTCCTTCTTTTCTCGAACGTATTGTCCAAGCGGCACTGTCACCCCCAATAACAGACATCATGCTCAGGTGGGTAGCACCAGCGTCGCTGGCCGTGGCAGGCATCATACACGACCTCTCTGGTCCCCCTGATCAATCCAGCCATTTTGCCTACCAAATCCTCGCGGCCTATACCCTCCTCATGGCCGCTCTTCAACTGCCCTATGCAAACTCCTCCAAGGAAACAGGTTCATGGCCCCAGTACCTGACATCCTTGTACTACGCCGTCACCGAGTACTTCATGCCCTCGTCGCTACGGAACCTTCCAGCTCCAGATGACGACACCCCCCTCCTTGGCCAGACCATAACTCAATTCACGGCCGATAACCCCTCTACTCGCTATCTGTTTCTTTCTCGCAAATTCCCCCGCACGCCCTTCATCAGGTTCAGGGTGTTCTTCGACGCACCCGTGCTGCTTGTGACGAGCCTCGGCGCGGCCAAGGAGGTACTCCTGAAGGAATGCTATGCCTTCAAGAAACCCGGCTGGTTCTTCCGCGGCGTAGCTGAGATTTCGGGCGTTGGGCTTCTCTTCTCGGAATTCGACGCCCACAAGGCGCAGAGGAAGCTCCTGCAGCCTTGCTTCTCGCCGCCGAACCTCAAGAAGCTGCTTCCGGTCTTTAGGGAGAAGGCCGCCGAGCTGGGCGACTACGCCGACAAGCTCCTAGGCAAGGATGAGAAGAAAGTCCTCGAGAGTGAGTCTTTGAAACCCTCCTCCACCCGCGAAGTCTTTTTTTTTTTTCACCTTTCCTTATGCTTTGTTCTGACGGCCGCCACCTGCCTCATTAGTGTACTCACTCCACACCCGGGCGACACTTGTCGTGATTGGACTGACGGCGCTTGGAATGGACCTCGGCAGCCTCGAACACGAGACTCGATTCCAGGAGATCTACGACCAGGTGTTCTCTCCGCCCGGAATCGGCCAGCTCATCACCTTCATCAACAGCTGGGTCCCGCTGAGGTGGATGCCGATCAAGGCGAACCGCGACTTCATTTCAGCCATGGACGAGCTGAAGGATATGCTGCGGCAAGCTATCCGAAGGCGCAAGGCCGAGGTGGCCAATCACAAGGAGGGCGTCCTGATGACGAAGGACCTCATTGGGTACATGCTCGAGCAGGACGGCGCCGATGTTGCCTTCACGGAGGATGTCATCTTGGGACATGTGGGTTTCACAAATTACTTTTCCATCTATCCACGATGGAAAATACCCCCTCCCCCGGTTATGACGATGATCACTTGGCGATTGTCGGTGATGGGCGACGACTGGCTGTGATTGTTGGTGACTAATGGTCCGGGTGCTGATCAAATGCAATATCTAACCTAGATGCTCAACATTGTCGGTGCCGGCCATGAAACAACGGCGAGCACACTGACATGGGGCGCGTACGAACTGGCGTGCAGGCCCGACATCCAAGGGGAGCTACGACGAGAAATCCGGATGGTGCTGGACTCGGAGACTGGCACATCCTACGCCGACATTGACAGGATTCCCAAACTGGACAATTTCGTAAAGGAAGTCCTCAGGATGTACCCATCTGGTGAGCCCTCTCCTAATCCCCCCCAACCCCCAATATCATTGTTGCTTCATCTTGGCTTACCATTGTTGTTTGCGCCCCCCCCCCCCCCCCCCCCACTATCAGTACCAGCACACCCACGAGAGGCCGCTAGGGACGTGGTCATCAGCGGCGTAGTGGTCCCCAAGGGGACCAACGTGATGATCTGTCCCGCCGTGCTAAACCAGCTTCCCGAGGTGTGGGGCGACGACGGGCGGGAGTTCAGGCCGTCCAGGTGGGAGGGCATGGACGCCAACAGCCAGCTCGCACTGATGACCTTCTTCCAGGGCCCGAGGCAGTGCATTGGGAAGAACTTCGCCATCCTGGAGATGAAGGCCATCCTGTGCGAGATGATCTCCAGGTTCCAATTTGAGTCTCCGGAGGGCGCGCCGACTTACGACAACCCTTCCATGTTCTTGCGGCCCAGGAACGGGCTGCGTGTCGTGCTCAGGAGGCTTTCGTAGGCGCAACAAGGACGACGGGGTCGAGCTATATCGATGGTGCTTGTTTTGTGATAGTTACTTGTGGAATCGCTCTCTGATCTTTTCCCGTTTTTTTTTTTTTTTTTTTTTGCTTCTTTCTGCCCCGTATTGTCCTCTATTTCGCACCTCCTGCTACTTCATTTTCCTCTGCTTCATTTCTTCTGCATGTATGCCCGACCTATGTAACCGATCGTATTCATGGCTCCAGTGCTGCTAGTCTTGCCTAAACTGAAAAGAAATAGTTAGTAGGGGCCATAATTTAGTTTTCTACGAGCATAACATCATAGCAAACTCCGTGCTTTATATGAACTAGTGAGGTTGTCGAACTTTCCCCGGGTTGAACGGGCAGCGGCCTCCGTTGTGCTAGGACCCGGAAAGGCACGCCCGTGCGACGACGTATTCGGCTCCGGGAAATCCTAGGATGGGATCCCATTGCATTATCCGCCGATCTTCGCCCTGCAAGGCATGCCCCTGGGGGGGATGGCCCAAGCTTTGCATGGCAGGTGAAGGAAATGGCCCTCCGGTCATTTCTGTGAGGTACCAGGGCTGCGTGGAAGAGTGTCCTCACCGCTTGGGGGCGTACGGTACTGGCAAAGTCCCCGGCAGCGTCGAGATGCATGAGCACTAATGCAATAGGCACAATCCATCCATAGCCAAACTGTCTAAAGCGTCCCGAACGGCGTGTCTCGTACGGCTCGATCCCTGCTCTCCAGGCTTTGCCAGGGGTGGTATCTGGGAGAAGTTTTCGGTGAGCTTGATCCTGGTGATAATTTTCTTTTTCCCGACGCTTATGTACGCAGCTCGTCCGCAGTGCTTCCGGACCAACCATCCAGATCAGCTTTGGGATAGTTGCGTTGCTTCGGTGAGAGGTAGGAAAACAATCAGCCACGGATGTTTGCACGGGAATCAATAGGCAACCAGAACATGATGGAGGTCGAGACCGAGACCATGTAGACGTGGTACGATTATCATTCGGAGCAGCACTCTGCCACTTAAAAGGAAGGGTTCAATTTTCAGTCCCGTGGGTTTCGGCGAAAAAAAAAAACACACACACACACAGACACCTGCCGAGGGGCAAAGGAGCTACAGATACATACATAGATAAGCAAAGTTTTGTCGTCAAGAGCTTCTTCCGAGACGTGTATTTGCAGGGCGTGTTACAGAAGGTGTGGCAGGGCGTGTCATTAGTCCAAAATGATAGTACAACACAATGAAAAACAATGGCACTGAGGTATTCCATTCGACTACATACTATGTACAATCCCATCGGCCGCGATCACGGCTGCCATTCTTTCTGGAAGGTTATTCAATAAATCATCGAAAAACTCCTCCGGAATCGCCTCCCATGATTCCCCCACAGCGGCGGCCCGCAATTGATTCTAGGCCCGTGGTGTGTGTGGTGTGTGTGGTGTGTGTTGTTGAAGGCAGGGAGAACGCGTCAACGCCATTGTACTCCCAGTGTTTCCCGTCGTGTGTCGTGCTAACATTTTGGACTGATGACGCCCCCTGCCACGCCTCCCTGCAAATCCACGTTTCAAAGGAAGAAGCTCTTGGCGGCAGAGCTTTGCCCTCTGACCATAGTATACTCAGAGAGCATCGAGTTGTTGGCCAATGTCGGTTGGCTCTCGTGGTTGGTGAGGCTGGGCTATGTGACTTCGTGGATTGTCCCGTCTCTTGCCCAGATTGTCCTTTCTGGCCATCAGCCATCAATGGCGATGGCCAGAAGAGTCTAGACACGCTTTGAGAGCGGCAGGAAACCAAATCAGGAGCCGCGTTCTGCATGAAACCGCAAAGTGTATCCCGTAAACACCACCAGGGCCTCCCGTCGGAAGACATTGGTGGACAGACAGCGCGATGGTACGAAAGGGGGCTGCTGAGCTTGCTGCCCCAGGTGGATAGCGTCGCGGAATTTCAGCATCTCCTGGACGGAGCATCGTCTCAATTAATGGAAGACGGTGTTGGAAAGCACCTCGGCAGCATCGCAACTGGTAGAGTGAGTGTCTCTGTGTCTCTGGGGTGTGTGGAAATTGCTTCGATTTCTGCAGGTTGAGCAAGCCCGATGGGATCAATTGTGTGACAGAATTGCAGTTTTGCTCTGCATGGTTGCCGGCTTGGTTGCTGGCTTGATTGCTTGTACCGCTGTGTTCCTCTCTCGCCACTGCCCATCGTTTCACCGACTCGTCCGGGCACTATTTGGCTTGTGCTTTATCGACTACATTGATGCCTCGTCTGCTTTATCTATCCTAGCTAGCGAGGTCTATGTGGTTGCCTTCCATGCCGGTGTGTCTTTGCCCATTTTGTCCCATAGCCCATGAGCGTCTCGCTCAGATACAATACAGTACGTCGTGACCGTGCATCTCACCTGGAGCGCTTTGCAGAGGCCCTCCCAGAGGAAGAGCGTGCCCGCATTTTGCTCGTCCTTTTTTTTGATGAAGAGTCTTGAGGATGAGACTCTGCATCTTGGCTCATGTTCTCCGCCTTTGATCCGACCGAGTAGCTACCCCGTGTCAGAAATATGTTTGTAGGTCAAGATGAAATAGCAGCGGGAGGATGTACTCTGGGTCTCGGTTCCTCCCCACCGATGAACTTGGGTCCTTCTTGCACTGGGCGCAGCATAGGAGTGCCAGCATTTCGCCTATCATCTCGCCATGTGCGTCGTATGCGGATTGTTGCTTCCTCGACGACCAGGTAGCAGAGGAGTGGGGGTACGGGTGATTGATGCTTTATTCCTTCTCAGCGGATGGGGGTGATGAAGGGCGAGGAGATCTGGATTGAAGGAAGTATGGGTGCCGACGAACGTCTCGATGAAGTCCACCGCATGTTTTTATATCGAAACTCTCCCCCAATGCCCTAGCTACAAACACACACACACACACACAACACACAAATCCTTTTTTTTTCTTTTCCATCGATGCTCTAGACAGATAACCTCTTCGATGAGGCTCTGGCTGCACAAATGAGTGGCAAGTAATGAATGGTTCGAGCTATTGGCTCCTTAGTTGGCTGAGGGACGCCAGAGCGAACGCTCCGCGTAGACCATCCGCGTAGACCCACCTGCTACCGACATGCTGGCAGGGGTCGCTACACCCCGTCACCGTGGCAGGCATGCGAAGTAAGCCAAGCTGCATCATAGGAGAGGGGTGCGAATGGTGGTCAACATGCAGCATGTACGCCCCTTTCCTCTGTAGTCCCAAAGCCCCTCCTAGATGCTTGCGGGCGTCGGCGTCGAGTAGACCGGCGGCGGCTGAACCAGTGTCTGAGTGTCATTCTCCAACACGCGGCAGCAGGCCGGGGAAATCCGGATGGTGGCTTCTTCATCGTGAACAGCTTGGCACGGCCATGGGGTGCTGGCGTAGATAATCGCTACGCCGAGCGCACGTCATGGGCGGATCACCCCATCCCTCAACAGCACTGTTGCTCACCGCTCGGGGATGGACAAGCCGTCGCCCGGCAGAACCGAGAGCCCTGCGTCAACTGCCCGTTGGGGTGTGGTTCCTGGGTCCTGGGGCCTAAATTACCAGGCGAACACATAATTAGTCCTGGGCCAGGGGGGTCGGCAAGCCCAGGCACCCGCCGCGGGAATGGCCAGCCACAACCGCCGCTCTGGGTCTCATTCGACAAGGCTGTGAGTTAAACCCAACGTCAGTTTATGTTCCCCTGGCGAATACCCACAGAGGCTTCAGCTTTGTTGGGTAAAATTTGTCGAATGAGAGATCCCGAGGCGTGAGCCCTCTCGCCTGCATGTCTTTCGGCGACCGACGCCTTCAAACGATTGTCTGGATCGTTTCCTCAGGCATTGACAGAGAGGCTGGGTTGTAGTTGAATTGTGTCCTGGCGGCCGCGCCATGATCAATCAGCAGATGATACATCAATATATCACGGGGAAAGAGGACTTGCTGTTGTATATCCATCCCCAGGAGAACGGATAGTTATCGGGTATCATACGTTCGGGGGTTTGTGTAGCCAGTCTCTGTCGTCGCGCGGGTCCGAGGGAGCTGGGAAACACATCCGATGGAGTGGATGGTGGATGGTGGCCAAGGAAGAAGCATCAATATCGTGCTTAGGTCCCGCTCACACGTACAGATAGTAAATGTATAGGTGCGAAGCAGCTTGCGTCTTCCCCGTCGCTCCGACTCATCAGGTGTGGCTAATCCATACTCCGAAAGCCACGGCCGTCCAGCCTTGCGGAAACGATGTAGTCCAGATCTGAGATACATGTACTCCGTACCGCAGTCCGATCTATCGCTCGCTCTTCGGCCCACCTCCCGTGGGCGGCTTCTCAATGGTGAGCGTTAACGCGCCAGACCCAGTCACACATCCTTGTACGTACCCTCCGTAGGTAGTTCTGATCGTTCTAGTGAGGCTTGCATATACCCGACCTATTGGGTTTTTGACACTGGGTAGTTCCTCGAGCATTGGGCACCATCATGACATTGACTCCACGGCAAACGCTCAACCATAGCAGGTAGCAGAGCTTGTCTCTGCCGAATCCCTTCGTCTTGCGTCGCGAATATTGGTCGTTGGGTAAATTGGGCGAGGCTCCTGTCGAACGGTGTATTTCATCTAATAATTTCCCATTCCAGTGTCTGCCGTTGGTGCTATTTCATCATTGTTCACAGCGTCGAGGATCCATAGGAAGTGTAGTGGCGACCTGGCACCTCCCACTGGTAGATTTAGGCATGGTGCAGGAGTAAATCTCTGCACCTCCGGGCCATAAGTGCGAAACCATTGGCCACGTTGATGTCTAGGTCCCGAAATGGCGGCGTGCCTCCGCTTCATCCCTTCCAGGTTTGGTGTGCAGATCAAGATATTCAAATAAAAGAAAAACAGGGTATGGGACCTGTCGGATCCTGTGAACGACGAAAAAAGAAAGTTTTGACCAGAACTAGATGCCTCAGCAAATTGAGGAGCTGAACATGGAGTTGGGACTGCAGTTGGTCATCACGCCGAATGGGATGGCATTCCCCATTTGGACTCTGCCGGAGTTTCCTCCATGCTACATGTCGAGGCGTTGGGGTGCTGTAGAGCTGCTCTCCAACACTACGGCACTACGGTAAAAACCACTCACAGCATGATTTCTGTTCCCCGAAGGCAGACACAAACGCACCCATAGATTCATATGCCAGGACAGGGAAGTCAAGAATATCCAATGGTATCATACTATCTGTCCGTTTCTGTGCTGAATTAAAACATTTCCTGCTCAGTGACATCCGCTCACAACTGGGACAAGTCCTGCAATTCAAGAAATAGCATCGGGCCTGAGAGCATCCTGCTAACTAATTGGAGACCCCAACTGAACTTTTCTACTGTGACCTGCTGGTACTGCGGTACCATACGAAGTACGCAAGAAGCATCGGTGATGCCAAGCAGTGCACTGCCTGTGATACGCTTGGGTCAGTGTACCCCGGGAATAGCAAACACTACATAGTACATGTTTCTTGAAGCCTCATGCTTTCACCTACTGTGCGTCAACTAACTACTGCCTCGAGACCACGTGTTGGTGCTTCTTGCCATGTACTTCGTCTACACAAACATGTCGCGCTGCTGCAGCCCGCCTTGTGCTACATACGGGTAGTTAGACTAGCTAGTTACTCGGCTCCTCTCATACAATGGCCAATGGCCTCGCTCGTGTCGTGCGCGGGTACCTCCAAGCGCGTCTGCGCCGAAGAAGCGCTCAACATGGTGTGAGTACTTTCGTTGTTCTCGGGGCGTAGTTGGACACATCTCTGCTTCTCCCCACCCTCCCACACACGCAAAACCCAAGACCGCAAAGGACCGTACAGAACACGGGCGGCAAATCATCAACCCATACAAGCTTCCCACTCCTAAATACTCGCCGCCTTGCCAACACACTCGCTGCGGCCCGAGTAGTGGCCGTCCTTTTATATTTCAGTCCCCTACACCCACAGTGAGGGATCTCTCGTCTTGAGCCTCACTTGTGCTTCTTTCCATCGAAACCCGAGGCCTCAGTTCGCGCCTTGGCTCATCGTCGAGTTTTTGGATACCCATAATGGAGCAATCTGCCTTGGCGGTATCGGGCGCTGCGATCATGCCGGCAGCTTGGGGCAGGATGTCATATAAGTCGGGTGGTTTCCCGCCTAGCCCGAGCACTATAGCGCGACACTTCATCTCCCTCCAAGTCTCTCGCCGGATCTGCCCAACAGCCCAAGATGATCCAATGGTTCCGCCGTCTGTGTGACACGGGAGGCCCAGGTCTCCCTAGTGTCCAAGGCTCCCCCGTGCCCATGGAAGACTTCGGACAACCCGACGATGACCTCGCGACACCAGATCTAGCGCCCAAAGCTGCAAACATCAATGAATGGTTACGGCACACCAAAGATTGGAGGAGTATGTCTAAGCAAAGCTGATGGATTGATGAGTTGTCCGTTTACTGCCTCGAAAAGCTAACATTATCAATACCCCCTTCTCCCAGTTGTCAAGCAAACCCCCAAGGGCTACGCCCGCATCTGCCTCGACCAGTCCACCAGTGGGTCTAGCCACCCTTTGCTCAGAAGATTCGAACATCTCACTCAGATGTGTATTCAATACCATGCCTTGAGAGTCTTCGACCTCGAAAGGGACCTCACGGCAATAATCACAACCACTTCGAGCACGACCTCGACCCAATCGGCCCCCGAGGGCTCGGTCCAGTCGGCCCCCGAGGGCTCGGTCCAGTCGGCCCCCGAGTCCTCAGTCCAGTCGGCTCCCGAGGACAAGTTCGAAGACCTCCTCAAAAAATCAACCGAGGCCCTCGACACCTACCGTGCGTATTTCCAAATAGCTTGTTGTTATATACTATTAGCACCACCCTCAGGGCTGGCACGTGCACTTCTCAGCGTACCTAGACATGAATTTGACAGTCGCTAAAGCCTTCCTACGCTCTTAATGCAGACAGGTTGGTGATTTCCAATCACCAAATGAGACTATTTCCTCGGGCTCGTGAATCCGAGTACCGGGTCTTCCTTAGGACAGTTCAGGAGTACGGCCTAGACGAAAAAAAGCTTCAGTTCTACAGAAACCCGGACGATTTTATCGTCACCAGAACCTACTCGAATGGAATATTCCACTATCTTCCTTACTGGCTAGAGTCGCACGAGTGGGCGGTATGCTTTGTTGCAATGTCTTTCCAAATCCATATTCCATAATACTCGACGTTCCGGACGAACTAACATGTTGCGCAGAAACGACTCTTCATCCCTTCCGACCCCCGAACGGGAGAATACTACATAACATCTAGGTGGATCAAAATGCTGGGTACATTCGTTACCGTCGCCTGCACTTCGTTCCTGCTACTCACGCCCGTTGCAATCTTGTTTTTCGGGGACTTGGGCAAGATCGCGAGCGCATTGGTGGTGATGGCCTTCAGCATCGGGGTTCCTTTCCTGCTGCATTCGTTTGCGGAGCCCAAGATCAACCACACGCTCCTGGCACAAAGTGGGATCGCAGCCGTGCTCGTCACGTTTCTGTCAAACATTCGGCAGGCCGGAGGGGGGTGCTCTTGCTGAAGGACGGGACGGCATTACGGAGGAGGACTTTGATGGCTGGGAATTGGAGAAATGCTCTTCTGTTCGGTTTTGATTTTGAACGAGATGTCGCAGCACTGCATTATTTGAACTCTTTCACAGCTTAGTAACTTAGCCACTGCTAGTGCTTTCCCTGTCTGTGCCGTACTGCTGTGCACCTGCTTGTCCGAGACCGTATCTAACACTAGAAGGCAGGCACCACCAATAACAGATGCAAGAGCATCTTACTTCATTCACACTTGTATGTTTGTCGTTGCAAGACCAAGCACTATCATAAGCCATTTCATCTGGCCAGCAGTTTCCTTGAGAATAACAAGACGCAATAGAGACGCAGAGTCATGCTTCAGCCTCAGGCTCGCGCATGGAATGTACGTTATCTGCCACATTTCCACAAACCCTCAAATTACTTGGCATCCCCCCGCTAGGCCCGCCAGATTCGCTTGAGCGACGTGGTCGGTTGGGGCAATTAATTAATATAAATTTTCTTTTAGTTACTACCTATGTAGATATGCAAGAAACCTTGTGGAGCGAAATCCTCCCTGTCCCTTTTCCCATATCCCCGATGCTAACACCCCTCTACACCAGGATGCAACGATTTCTCCGAAACAAGGAATTACTTCCGAAGCCGATCTCTGGCCTCAGACGGTATATATCAAAGTCAATGGGTTCAATCGCCTCACATGGTTCCTAAACATTGGCATTTTGCATCTTGGGGGCCATAAAATACAAGCAGCCTTCAGCCGTATTCCCTACATATAGAGCCGAACTAGGGATGCGATGTAGCAGCTGGTAGTAGAAAACTGCACATGTGGTGTCACGAGGTCAACCACGAGGGCAGTATATCATACGCCTAATCTACTGCATCATCGCAGCCTTACGATAGATGAGTGCGTACTTCAACATCCTGTACTCTATACTACAAACTACATGTACAGACCTTCCCGCCGACCCCAACCCGTGAAACACCGCACCCCAGATACTTCCTACAACAACTCGGCTGAGAAATATGCTTCATCCCCGAACCCCCTCCCCTAGAATCAAAAAAAAAATTCAAACTCAACACAAAACTTTGGCAATCGCCCTTTGAGGTCAATCGAGTCCACAAAATCACCTCGTATTTCCCCCATCCCAGCTTCTCGTCGCATAGTCTGGGATGGATATCGGCACACACATGTATTGCCGCCGCTACCACCCACTCCATCCCCCAGAACCCTACGAACCTTCAGAATTAGGATAGTGTCATCCGAGCGAGCAACCCACCGTAGCATCTGGGCAAACCCCCGTTTCCCTCCCCAATCACTTCCTCTCCCCTCCCACCACCACCATCCGGCGTCCGAACATCCATCACATATACTGAGTGGTGTGGCTGGGGCTGTGGCTGGGGCTGTGAGAGCGAGCCGCAAGATGTATCAAGATCGTCCAACCCTTGGGACGATCACACATCACCCCTCTCCCCTCCCCCCCGGCCCAACAAGGCCCAACAAAGAGAGCGGGCACAAGCCAACACATCAATTCAATCAACCCAGGGATACTTCAAAATATTACCTTTCTGCCTTCAGTACCTCGGCATATAGTATCATACATAATGATTACCGAACTTATTAAGCAACCGTCCACCTATGTGTAATCTACACCTGTACAAAATAAGTGTGTAGATCTGGTAGTTAGGTGTATGTATACATTCAATACGTACAGAGAGGTATAATCCCAACTTCTCCTCACCACCCCAGGACGCCACAACCCCCCACGCCGTCCCGGGGGGGGGGGGGGGGGGGGGGGGGGGGGGGGTTGGGGGAAAAAAATGAAGGGCCCAAAAAAAAAACGGGAAGGGGGACCCCCCCACGGAGTAAAACAGACCCCCCCCCAACAAGGGGT
>JAKWBI020000578.1:0-30045 GCA_022664585.2 Zalerion maritima
ATTTTCACGATATGTGTGGCGGATATTACGTATTCCCACACCTTACTTCCTGCGTGGAAGTACCGGATATTATTATATAAAGGTGTCGGATTATTTAATATACCCGTTTAATATACGTAATATACAATATTTTAAAATTAATAATTTTATATTATATACGGCGGTTAATAAAACGGTAAGCTTTATAATGGGAAGGTTTAATTATAAAAATATGGCGTAGGCGGTAATTAGGGGATAATATTAATATATAATAATAATTAATAAATAAAATACCTTACCGAGCGTTAACGATTTTTCTTTTAATTTTAACCGAACTGGGGATGCGAATATTGGTTAATCGAGCGCCATATTATATATATATAATATTCCTAATAACTTTAAATTCGTATAGTAATAAAAACTTATCGCAGTTTTTAAAAAAAAGCTGCTGGTGGGAGTAATAGCCTAAATATATAGGGTAATTTATAATAATATTTATTAATAATTGGAATGGCCGCATATTTTCTTGGCATTTATTAATTATATATTTAAAAAATGGTTAAATAACCGTAAATATAATATTTTGGGGTATATATATTAGGCGATATACCTTAAAAATAAGGTAACGGAGGCGAATTATAATAATGCATTATTATATTCGAAAACTTTATATAATAATACTTTATAATAAAAATTAATACCTGTATTAAATATATGTATTATATAATAAAATAACCAATTTTATTAATTAAATTATACGTTGGTTTTTTAATATTACTTTTTAATACCATTATGGGCATTAATATATATTTATCGGTATTACGATTTTCTTTTACCTTCCTAAAAGTTCTTACCAATTTTTTATTCTTATTATTAATATCCTTCCAAACATTATTAAATTCGTCTTTTAAATCTTAAATAATTGGGATATTTATATTTCGGGAATTATAACCAGGGGTAAAACCGTACTGCTGCTTTATTTTATTAAAATATATTTTTTATGGATTAGTGCGATATTCCAAATCGATAACTGTTTTGGTAAATTACTTAATTATAACTCGTTCATTTTTATTGGCCATAAACCACTCGTTAATAGTCTGGACCTTTTTAATGTGGCGTTATTAAGCCTAATATAAGGCCGTTTTGGCCTTAATAAGCCTTTTGCGGTTCTCTAATAGGCTAATATACCATACTTATAACCTTTTTATATAGGGATTATCCGACGGATTAAGCTTTAATTAATGCTTCGGTACTATATTTATTTAATACTAATGTTTAATACACCGCACGTTTTAATGGATATGGTAAGAATTAAAAGAAATTAAAAAAAAAGAAATTACAGGTATTAAAATTTTTGGGAAATTTTAGGCCAAATTTAAAAAAAAATAAAACCAGAAAATTATTAAAATATTATTCTACCGGCAGAATTCTGCTAAGTCAGCTGCAGGCACGGGCGGTGTGCGATTTTCATAAAGGCGGTGAAAAAAAATTATATACGTATAAACATTTCCGGCTACTCTTTTCCTTTTTTTTTTCCTATTATTTTTATAATTTTTTACCAATATTAGTTTTTTTACTTTATATATATTTAATATTTATTTATTATATTAATTACCCGTATTAATTACCCGTATTAAATAAGTACCTTAAAATAGCGAGTATTAAAATAATAATAAAACGTAAGGCCAAAGCCAAAACCTTTACCTTATTTAAACCCCGCCCGGTTATAATTATTACTAAAAAAAAGCCGCGTACTGGTTAAGGAATCTCGGGATTAATTAAAAAAAAATACATATATTATTATATTATATAATATATCCATATATTAATAATTTTTTATTTTTTAATCAATAATTTAAGGGTATATTCCCGCTTATTAACCAAAAATCGCATTTTACCAAAGGTAATATTTATACGTAATATTTATAAAATTATTTTTAATATATAAGGTGTATATGCCAATATTATTAAATAAAACTAAAAAATATTAAATATAATATAATTTATAACCAAAAGTTATTTAATAACCGTATTTACCGGTATATTTTAAACACCCGTATTAAGCAAATTTTAATTAATATTTAAATTTATAACCTTAAATATATTAATAATTTATATAAACCGGGTAATTTTAATATAAAAAAATTTAATTTTTTTTGGAACGGTTTATTTTATAATAATGGGTATAAACCTAAACCATATTCCTTTAATACTATTTATTAAAGTTTATTTTAATTATATATAATAATATATATAAATAACGGGTAAAATTTTTATTAACCCTGGCGGTAAAAATCTCCCATATTATAAAAATATATAATAAAAAGCCTGGGTAATTAATTAAACCGAGAGGGAATTCTTATAAAATAATTTTATACTTAATTATCCAAGGATTAATAGTAAAAAGGTACCAAAAGGTAAATTTTTAATTACCGTATTAAATTTTAATTATTTTATATTTTTCCGTAAAGGCCCGTTTAAAATTTAAAAAAATATATAATATAATAATTTAAATAATAATAATCTTAGTATTATATTTAAGTATTATAATGTTATAAATAACGCTTATAATAAAAAGGGAGATTAATTATAAAATTATTAAAATGGGAAAGAATAATTCTTAAATTTTAAAAATAATATATAATTTAAATACGAATAATCGGGAGAAGTATAAGGAAAAATATAAAAAAAAGTATTGGGAAAAGTATTAAAAGAAATATTGGGAAAAATATTAGGGCTAATATAAAAAAAATAATTTAAAGGCTGGTAAACCAAAATATATAATATTTAAAATTATTATATTATAATTAAATATTAATCGGGTATATTAAATAAATCTGGATTATATTAAAAATCCGTATAACCATATAGGTAGCCCCATAAAATCCGTGGGTAACCCATGAGTCCCTATGGGTCCCCATTGTACCAGCCTACGATTTCCCGAAATCTACTCCTTTAAAATTGGTATTGCCGTGCAGTAGACCGTTTCTTCCCTATCTAGGACTTTCTCACTGCTGCCACTCACCACTGGGCTCCCCGGTAGCTCTCTTGTCTCCCCAACACCCCAGACCGGCAGCTCGTCTGCAAGGGTGACACCCCCTCTAACTTAATTCCTGGTCTGCCCGCTTTTATGCTCCAGGGTCCCCAGCTGCCTTCTCCTACGCCGGCAGCTCCCACGGCCTTTGCTCACCAACCTCCTTCCCATCAAGTTTGTTGCGCGGAGCTCTGTCACCAGCCGCCAACTCTTTCGCGGAAGTCGCACTCTGGCATCCCCCTGCTCACCCGCAACGACAGCCACATGTGCTGAAGCTGTACCGCGACCTTCTCCATTTGGGCCACGCCCACTGCATTCGATAACTAGCTAAGACGGTGTGAAAGCCGCACAGGGGCTCGGTAGGGCTGCGGGAGCGGTACCGAAAAGCAAGACACGCTTCTCAAATGCACACTGACACTCAGCACCAAGTTCATTGTTATCACAATCTCTCGGAAACGTTTTCCTCAACCCATCTCATATCAGGCGTTCATTTGGTTGGCACCAAGTGTGCAAGACATTTATATGATAGTCATGTATTATGTACAGCCTCATGTCCGCGGAGGTGGAGCCAAAACGTTGTCAGGCCTGCCAACAATCCCCACAACGGTCTCTCGCCTCAGTTATGCGAATTTGAGCACAGCTTTAACAACCTTGCCTGAATTCGTCTCTTCAAATGCCTTGGAATAGTCCTTCATGTCGTAGTAGCGGACTAGACTCTCGATGGGGAACTTGCCCTTTTTATGCATGTCCATGAGATACGGTATGAACTAAAACCCCAAAAAGTTAGCAATCAGCGTCTGCCTTGTATAACGTGGGAAGAACTCAGCTCACCTTCTGAGGAATGCAGTCGCCCTCGCAGCATCCAACATATTGCCTACCCATGGAGAGGTGCGACATAATATCTACCGCAACCGTCGGCCCCAGGCCCGGAGCACCGACGGTGGCGCCCTTGCCCCTCGTCCCGAGACTTTCCACCATGGTCTTGATCACCCTGGGCACGCCGGTGCAATCAACGGCGAATTCCGCACCGTCGGGCGGGCATATTTTCCGAATCTGCTCCACGACATCCGGATCCGTTCCCACGATCCCGTGCGTCGCGCCCAGCTTCTTCGCCATGTCCAACCTCGCCTCCTGCAGATCCACCGCGATGATAGTCTTTGCGCCCCTGATCTTGGCGGCGGCCATCACGGCGGCCATGCCCACGCCGCCGACGCCGAACACAACCAGCGAGCTCCCCGGCTGCACGTCGAGCGTGTTCAGCACCGCGCCCGCCCCGGTCTGCATCCCGCATCCCAGCGGCGCGTAGAGCGCCAGGTCCGTGTCGGCCGGCACCCTGACGACGCTGGACCTGTGGGCGAGCGCGTGCTTCGCGAACGAGCTCTGTCCGAAGAACGAGCTGTGCAGGCCCTTCCCGCCCTCCTCGTCCAGCGTCGACTTGGACCCGTCGGGCCTCCCGCCGCCAAAGTTCCTCGCGTTGAACCCGTAGCAGTACGCCGGGTGGCCGGAGGTGCATTGCTTGCACGTCTCGCAGTGCGAGAAGGAGAGGAGCACCTTGTCTCCCTTCGCCACGGTGGAGACGTCGGAGCCGGCATCGAGGACCACCCCCGCGCCTTCGTGGCCGAGGACGGCGGGCACCGAGCACGGGAGCTTGCCCGTGGCGCAGGAGATGTCCGTGTGGCAGATTCCCGAGGCGTGGATCTCGACGAGGACTTCGTCCGGTTGTATGGCGGCGAGGTGGACGGGGCGGATCTCGAAGGTCCCGTCGAGGGAGGTGAGCGCGAGGGCTGTCGTGCTGCGAGACATGGCTCCGGGTCGGGACGGCAGGGTATCTACGCGCGGGAATGGCTGTTGCTTTTGCGGGGTCGAGGCTCCTGGGCCACGGAGAAATGGGGGAGGTACTGTCTCGAGCGAGGCGACGGGGGCTGTCCGGAGGAGATATAAATGCTGCGAGGTGGAAGTTGGACACTCTTTAACACCCCCAAGCGGAGGACGTATCCGGATGATATCACACAGCTCGTCGCATGCGGGGTAGTCTGAGCGACTAGCAATGCCGTTTAGGAGTCCCGGTCGTCCCTAGCGCTGGGAAATGACTCCCGGGATGAAGAAATCTAGAGGTTGAGTGGTAGCGGAGGCGGGGGTGGGATTGACTTACGAGATGCATGTGCCGAACTGGTTTCGACGTTCTTGCTTGGCGGACTCGGAAGTCTGCCAGCGTACCCGGAGGTATTCCTGAACTGAACTTTGTCTGCTTCACATTCCGATGCTACATAGTCTGAAGTCGGGTCCGCATGTCAATTTCGATCCAGAGATAGTTAGTTGCATTCATGTTGACGAATAAGAGCCTGTATACCAGAGGGCTGTCTCCAACTTCTCCATTTCCCGGTTGTGACTCCCGTGTGGCAAATCCCGACCACCGGGTCGCTTCTCCGCACTCTTAGCGGGCGGGGATTTCAGGGCTTCCAGGGACCGGTTCATGCAGTAAAGCACGCTTCGCGGATAGTACAGGCGGCTGCTTACCTGATGGCTCTAGAGTATAGCCCAAGCCCTGCCTGTAAATGCACCTAAAAAGCAAACTTTATAAATAAACGATAATGCCGAGGTCAATTATTTTAAACGGTATTCATGATCCAGGTGGTCTGCTGGATATGGTGTCTATTAAGCTACGGGACATGGATCGGAGAGGATGTGGGTTGTTGTCGGGGCGTCTTGGCATGCACGTCGTCGGATGCAGATGCGGGAGGCCGAATGGAAATCATGCACGGCTTGGTTTCTGTACTATGTTCACGGATGGATTCGAAGTCTTTAAATCCGACCGACACATAATCTAAGACGGCCTAATTGATACTGTCGCACTATGGATCCGCCAAATCACTGAAGTGTTACGTGTATACAGGCTACCTATTGATACCCCACGCCACTACCACCTTGTCCGTCCGAAGTCTCGGATATTCCAGGAGGCAGTGCCATGTACGAGGAGAAGGTGTTGAAAAAACATGCCGAGAAGCATAGCACATTATTTTCCAATTTCCATGCTGTAAACCTGTAGGCGAGGGACGCCTTGCGCTAGCTCCCAGCATCTATCCGAGCGGGGGAATCTCAATCCCTCTAGAGCCGCATATTTGTTTAATCAACCACCAAGGAAGCGTCCGGTTCGCAGCCTGTACAATATCGGTAGTAGCCTGAGGCCTCTACTACAGTAGCTCCCACGTGCTACCCCACATGGGGAAAAGCTTGTAAGCGACGGTAAGGCTGACAGTACGAGTGAAAACCATGCGAATGTAAAGGTTAGAGGTGAGTCTCGATCAAAATACAAAACTAGAATCTCGGTTAAACGTAGGGCTGCATATACTGAAGATATTCGATAGATCTTATGCCGACATATACAAGGGGGAATAGGACTCCTAACCTATATTGGGGGTAGGCGCACGCATAAGGGCTCCACGTAGGTTCTTAGTCCGCGTTTTGGACAATTGTTCATTGATCCTCACCGAGAACGATGCGTCTCGCCAGGTCTCCTCCCACAATCACCGTCTAGTATCGTGGTGTCACACCCTGGTGAACGTCGAAGGTGGCTTGCGATAGGCGCCGCGCCGCCCCCTTTCCCCGGACCGAGCACGAACGGGCAAAGCCGGACTCGGAGCCACGAAAGGGGCACCACCCATGCCATTCGCTCCATCCGAAACTTGTATGGAAGCAACGTGCTAGAAAGTGAATTGGTCTTTACCCACACCATTCGCCTTTCCGAATTTGTTGTATTCGCCTCCCCCTCCCGTCATTTCCACTGCTTGTTGAAACCCCAAATACTCCAAGGCGCAGCCATGATTCGGCTCGGAATCCCGATCCTGCTGCTGGTGTCCAGCACCGCGAGCCGATTCAACCTCGAGTCCCTACCCGACTGCGCCGCCTCGTGCATCTACGAGAGCTTCACCGCCGTCCGATGCTCGGATCAGAAATGCGTGTGCGACCCGGAGAAGCTCCGGGAGGCGACCAAGACGATTGGCCCGTGCTTGTTCGCTTCATGTGAGCCGTCGGAAATCGGTACGTCAACCAGGTACACCATGTACTCCACTCATTATCACTGTGCTAAAACACCGAAAACAGAGAAAGCTCTGAAGGCACATGGTAACATGTGTGGGCCCGTCAAGCACGAAGAAGAAGAGGACAGTTACAAGACAACGATAAAATATGATCCAACACCACCAAATCCCAACGTACCGAAGCCAACGTCGAAGAAAACGACTTCCAAATCGACCACGGTCAAGCTTACCTCGACCAGTCGATCCGCTCGGAGTTCGCCTACTACAACCAGCCACAGACACTTGTCCACCAAGACCGTGGATGTAGGTCCAACCAAAGCCACGTCAACACCAAGCTCCCGAGCATCGACTAGTACCACCTCCTACAAGGATTCCGGTACTCCAATCTTGAGAGATCCGTCGCACACTACAACATCAACACCCGAGTTCCTATCGAGCACAATCTTGACTGAACCCAGCTCGAGCGAAAACTCAACACTGTTCAGGGAGGATGACGAGGAGGAGGAGGAGGAGCAGCGGCAGCAGCAGCAGAGGCTTTCGAAAGCAATGACTGGGCTTGGATTCGGACTGGCGGCTTCAGGGGCGGTCATTGGTGTTCTAGTGATCTTGTGGTACCGGTATTCACGAATAGCTAGGAGAAAGAGGCTGGCTGAAGATCAAGGGGGACTGGTGTCGACCTCTGGGGCATAGGAAGCCGCGCCGAGGGCCAGCTCAAAGGCGTGCGAAGGATGAGGAATGTGGAAAATCATGAAAGACTAATGAGGCGAGTAGTTTGTAGCCGGTAGTAATATCCATGATGAGAACCACAAACGTAGTCATTGAGCTATTAGTACAGGTCGGGTAGGGCGGAATGTTTCATGCAGAAGAAACCAGAATGGACGGGGGTTTGTGCTGGGTACTTCGTTTTTTTATATGTGTTATAATTAGCGACTTATTCCTTATTGCGTAGTTGACGGAAGTGCACGCCCATGACAGTCCATTACTTTCGCCTCGAATGTTCCTTTGATTATTGAGATCCCGAGTCATGGAGGAGCTGCTTATGTTTTCGATGTCTGTCATAGAATCACCCCTATCAAGCGAGAATTCATTCGCACGATGGGTTATGCAATTGGCAGCGACCAAGTCCATATCCCATCATTGGCACAATGCAGTGTCCCAAGTCGAGCAACGCGGGCCACAAATTTGAAGCCCCGATAACAACTACTCCACAGCGAGGCGGATAGGTATCTTGAAAAACATGGTCAACAAATGAAAGGACTGGTGCGCCCTCGATGTTCTTGTTCCCATCGATATCTATTCTGGCTGCCATGCTGGACAACTGCTGACAGCGAGGCCGCCGAGATATACCATACTGCAGGTCGTTTCGTCACCCAGACTTTGCGAGGCGGCAACATGATGGCCCTCCGTAGAGGCAACATTAACTATAGGAAACATGATATATGGCCCACCAGCACATGGACGCCGGAGGCGAAAGCGCCTTCGGTTTGGAGTTGCACATTTACCTGGAGACTGACAACCTATAGTCAAGCACTACCAGCCCACTCCTCATCCCGCTTTTCATTCACACCAGCGGAAACTATTCAGACACAACATCATACACCACCATGTACGTCATATCATTTAACATTTGCATCAACCTCAACAAAAACCTTGAAAACATGGGAACATAGGTCCCGGTGGGGAAGTCAAAATCCCCCGACCCCGCCTCCTTCTTCAGCTTGACCCGCCCAGGAAACCATTTCTCCAGCTGATCCCCACCGTTCATCGCCCACGTAAAGCGAGCGCCAGACATGCTGAGGGTCTTGCCCCATCCTATCGAATCCTGCCGGTCGACCACGCGGGAGCCCAGGGCGTCGAAGATGAGCTGGCCTCCCAGCTGGTGCTTGCGGAAATGCTCGAGGATGCCGGACACGAAGTCCCTCATGGTGTCTTCGGCGAGATACATCGTAAGACCCTCGAACACGACAGCGAGAGGTCGATCGGTGGGGGTCGAGTCAAGCCACCCTGCTTCCAAGATGTCCGTGGACAGAAGTTGGTAATCGATCA
The DNA here is from genome assembly GCA_022664585.2 of Zalerion maritima. Taxonomy (NCBI): domain Eukaryota; kingdom Fungi; phylum Ascomycota; class Sordariomycetes; order Lulworthiales; family Lulworthiaceae; genus Zalerion; species Zalerion maritima. The sequence goes on from JAKWBI020000578.1 coordinate 9,097, forward strand.
TCCCTTCGGGCTCGGGGACAAGTCTCCGACGAAGCTCCACGACGTCCGGAAGATCGCTGTCAATCCATCGAACACCCGGGCCCAAAGCTAGGCGCTGGGCGCGGGCATCAAGACCGCACGCGAGGTGCAAGACGGTGCACCTGGGGTTCGCGGCGATGAAGTCCCCCGTATATCGGTCCATCTGCCTGGAGCGAAGCACCATGCGGGCGGCGTTGATGTCGCTTATGTGGAGAGCATCCCAGTCATAGTCGATCTGGCCCGCCGTAGACAGGGCGACGGGGTCCTCGAGGAGCGGCACGGGGTTGTTGTTATCCCTCAAGCGACACGCGACGCACATCATGAGTGTCGCCTGGACGCCGGTGATGGTGATCTTTTCTTTGGTGGCGGAAGTCATCGTTGTTCGTCGAGTTTATTGGTGCTTGGAGACGATGGTGATTGAGAAGCAGTCGGATGAAGGGTTGCCAATGGCTTCATATACTGATATCCTGCTATGGGCGAAACGTGTAGCAAGACCCCAACTCGATGCTGGTTGGTGAGTGCAATTGACGATCCTTGTCCAATCAACTTCTCGGAATCTTTCTTTGGTTCCGGATCGGGAAGCCAAGTGGGCCCAACCAGAAGTGTCTATTGTCATTGGATGGTCGGACTCAAGTGATCCACATTCTACCCCAGTTCGCTAGGGTCCAGAATTGCCCGGAATCCTTGATGATTTGTGCACTCGGAATTCCAGCAACCTGATTGGCCAACATTCGTCGACGCTCTCCTTCGCACGGTCTGAGTCAAACGGCAAGTATTCCTCCCTTTATTCCTTGCCGGGAAGGTGAATCCACGGCCTCTGAATGGCGACTCCTCGCTTGCCGGCTACGTGTTATAGCACTGAGACAAGGCTACTGTATAGAGACCATTGCTAACATGTCAATTTCAAATACCTGTTGACTTGCATTTGACGGCCCTAGGAATCCTCGACGATGACGCGTCGCCATTGCCGGCAGGCTAATTTCATTTTTCTGCTCTGCAATTGCTCCAGGAATGCTTATAGAATAGCTTTGGATCATGACTATGTCCCGTGTCAAAACGTGTGTTTGTAGGTGGGACTGGATATGCCTTCGTTCATACACAAGCCTAAGGACCGGGAACATTTATTTGATTCGATGGAATCCTCCTCACAAGAATCCCCACATGAGCATACGACTGCTTCGTTTAGGCCACGACGACACGGTGTATTTCTGCGCCGAGGACGTCTGATCCAAAGTGTCCGCGTCTTTAGGCATTTTATTGTACAGATTTCAGATAGTAATTTACCAACCACCCTGGGCTCACAGCCGTTTTCTCAACCTGGAGTGTGAACATATGCGCAGGTGTTCCTTCATTATCTGCTAGAGAGGGTATACCGGGATATCTGGATATGAAAGAGGTTGCTCCGGAAATAGAGCGCGCTGCGATCAAGGGGGGAAAGGGGGTGAATCTTGAGGGCGGTAGGGAAGATGTCTGGCAAACTGTGGAAAGGCTTGGATGGATATGAAGTCTTTATTAAGAACGGTGGGTAAGCACTTCCTACCGCACCCAGGGTCAGCCTAATAGTATTCCACGTTGAGCGATGTCTACATCCAGAAGGGGCCGCCCTCACCTCCTACGCCTAGATACCATTACCAGCCAGAACCAGAACTATCAACACGCCAAGCCAGGAGCCAAGCTTGTTGTACTCCCTAGAACCTCTAACACTAGACGAAGCACCCACCATGCCGGTATCTGCGCTCTCAGTTGCCTCGGAGCTAGCTTCGATTCCAGTAACTCCCGCGGCAGTCACATTGAGGGTATTCACGGTTGGCGAAGCTGTGACGGTAACAGTGGCGGTAGTCGGGTCGCAAATATCTTCCGTAGCCGTGGGCGTCCCGGATTCCGAGCCACTGCTGCCGCAATCATAATTGTCCAAGGCGTCGGATGCCTCCTCTGGAGTCGTCCGTTCGAGTCAGTTTCCAATAAAGTTGAATATCCCAATCTCAAATTGTTGGGACCTAGCAGCTGGGACACGTACCGTAATCTTCGTCTGTACATCTCTGGCTCAGGCACGACGTTAGGAACTGATAGAATAACGGGCTTGCGGAGTCGCAAAGACAGGCAAGATCCTCGCACTCGACGAAGTCTAGGCCTCCTTCGACGCAACTCTGCGCGCATTCCGAGAGATTGGGAAGGACTTGGGCGGCCGTGTTGGCGATGAGGAGCCCGAGTGCGGTGAAATGGAATTTCATGTGCATGTTGTCGTCGCACGTCGTCTCGTCTTAGAGAGCTATGGAAGCTTGCAGCAGGTGTAGAGTCGAGTCTCGGCTGCATTTGTCTATTATTTTTATGCCCAGGAAAGGGTAGTAGTTGATTGCGCTTCGCGTCTGTGGTATAACTGTTGGAGTGTCCTCGACGCAGATGATTTAAGTGAATGAAACGGGTGGTAATATTCACGGGCTGCTGACTCGTGAAGCTGCGGGGAGCTCTCCTTTTTGCCCGCCGAGGGGTCTTCACACACTCAATGTTATAATACTGCGAGTGGGTTATTATTTACGTAATTGCCCTAACAAACAGGTCAGTTCAGTCTACACCGTTAAATACATGTTGCGAGGTACCTTTGGACCAATCTTCGTTCTCGACACGCAAGTCGACCGCGGCCGGCTCGCAGGTGCAGGAAGGGTAAAAGGCACCTGAGGTTCCCAAAGACGGAATGTGTGCAATCCTCGGTGCACTCCGGGTTCGTGGAAAGGTCTATGGCTATCTAGGCACCAACACGCAAAACGACTAGTAGGTAAACACCGTAGAAATGAGCATATTTTGGCATTGTCAGCATGGCAGAGTTGAGCAGTTGAGGCAAAATCCCATTATTCTGTCCACGGGAGCTGGTATGCCATTGGGCAATGTCGTTGTTTCGCCTGGAGAAAAGGCATGCTTTTGAACTTGCATTGACCTCTCACTCCCATATAAGCTTATAGCTGGATATATAGTTCCCCCTGAAAACCTCCCCCCACACAGCCCACTTCCAGTACTACGCTGTACCCTGAGCTTCGCCACAGTGAGTGTGGATGCCAGTGTAAAAACATGCCTCCTCGCACCGTCCAAGTAGCCGTGATAGTGAGGAAAGCCCATCGACATATTTAACACATGTATCCTTTACTCCTAAATTTCAACACCTAACCTGGAAGTTCCGACCTCACTTCTTCGCCTCTATTATTCTTGCCCCTTTCACCTTGCTCTGCTCTTCCCTCGTCGCCGGCCAGCTCATACCTCCCTTGCTCTGTCCCAACCGGTAGCTCAGACACTAGCTTTCCGTCATCAAGCCCCGTACTCTCCGTACCTGGCAGCTCGGAGACCCTATTTTGGGTGTCCTCGCAGTTATCGGGCGAATCTCCAGCCCAAGCTGCTACGTTGGATCGTCTCTTTCTCCTCCTGCGGAGCATCCAAGCCCCCAAACCCCCAAGAATGATAAACATGGCAACACCGAGTCCCGCGCCGAGTCCAATGGCCAACCTCTTACTGCTGGAAGCATTAGCATCTTCATTCGTGTCAGGGCTAGTTGTGGCGGTGGCGACAGTCCCTTCGGTACTAGACGGTTCTTCGGTACCAGGTGGTTTCTCGGTTTCCTGCGAATCAGCGCTGGCTATGCCCGTTTGCTGACTGGACTCATTGGTCTCGCTTGCATCTGTACTTGCTGTTCTGGTTCTCTGACTTGTTGTACTCGCAGGGTATAGGGTTCTCGTTATCGTCCCCCTCGAACTCGTGGTTATTGTGGTTGTGCTCAGGAATTGGGTGGGCGTGATCCCGGATGCTATGCTTGAGCTCGAGCTCGTGTCTTCCGGACACATCCTTATGAACTCCGTCATCGCATCGGCTAGTTGGGAGATCCTTAGTGAGTGCCCACTGGCTACCAATTCCTCTACCAAACATGTGAGTAAGATCTCGACCTACCGACGGAGCACGAGCTATCGAAACAATGGTCGAGGAGCAGCTTAAGCTCGTCCTGCTGGCCGCAGGCGCAATCCAGATCGTCGCATCCCAAGTCGTCTAATTCCGCCCCAACGCAGTTTACGGCACAGTCTTGGAAGCTCGAAAGATCGATATCTGCGAGGACAGATATGGAGAAGAGAAAAAGCAAGATTAACTGTCGCATTTTTTTGTTCAAATTTCAATGTAGCCGGTGAAACGTCAACCCTCGTAGTCTTGAAAGCTCGGGGGCAAACTCTTAAACAGCGCAGGAACGGGGTCTCGATGCTTTTCTAGGAATGCCAAGTAATTCATATTTCTCCCTATGCCCCGCACGCACACTTCTCCACGGCGCAGACATAGGATAGGGCCGAAAGACTCAGCTATCCGTGATGGGTAACCTGGTTTACCAGGGTATACCTAGATAATAACAACGCATTAATATCGTGGGAACTTCTCGCCGAAGAGGGTGTGAGCATGTAAACGGGTCCATGGCATGGGCAAATACGACACATTCATTGTCACCCTGACCCTATCACTTTTCAAGCTTGTTTTTGACACGAGCACGCAAGAATACACTGCGAGAAACTCTCTTCCCGGTTTTGTGACAGTAGCCTACAGTGGTGTGATCGACAAACCGTCTAAGCCACCTCGCCCGAACCAACAACCAACCTCTTTTCTTTTCGGACGGCCGCAGAATCATCGGCCACCCCCAAGCTGTGCCGCATAAGGGCTTCCAGAATGCCGACTGGGACTCTCCACAACCCGTAGCAGCAACAACAGGTTCAAATATGGTACCCTACGCTAGAAAGTACTCCTTACTTTCGAACTAGCCTTATATCAGGCTATGTCAATGCACTTGGCCATTTCTCACGATATTCCCCCCCGGCCTGAACAACCACACTGAAGCCTTTCCTTGCTACCCGGGCAATTCCAATCTTTGCCTCTCATTGCTACTCGCATCCAACTCGCTCCAATGCATCAGGCCTGTGTGGTCTTTCACCTCACGCCGTATCACCGTCCTATTTTGATCTGCAGTGAGGGGTAATTCTGGTAGCTGTTTTCCTTCGCTGTCAATACCACTTCCCATCTCAGCCGAGAACTCAGAGACATCTTTGTCCTTGGCCAAGTCACCGCTCTGCCCTCCATATGTAGCGGTGCCGGTGGATCGCCCCCGTCGCCTTCGGTACATCCAACCTCCCAATATCCCAATAATAATTAGACCAGCAATAGCAAGGCAACTACCAGTCCGATCACTAATTTGTCGTTCGCAGAGCGCTCAGGGTGTTCATCGCTCTCCGCTACCGCTGTCTTCGCTACGCTTGAATCGCTGGTCGTCGTCTGATCTTCACTTCCGCGCGCCGTCGTATCGGTCTCGGTCTCGGTCTCGATCTCGGTCGCGGTAAGTATAGTCGTTGTCAAATCTTCTCCGGGGGCAGTGACAGTCGAACCGGCGGAGCCAAAGTAATCCACACACAAATTATCCAAGGCAGCCAATGTGTCGCCTGGCCCACCAATGAGAAACTGATCAGTACAAATACTTCCTACATCCCCGGGCTCCTTGCAACTGACCTTTCGAACAATCGCCATCAAAACAAGACCCAACATTGTCGAAAACATCGTCCAGAACACCCGAGTCACAGAGGCAAGCGGGGTCGATGCAGTCAAGATCCGCGAACGCGTCCGAGACGCAATCTTGGGCGCATGATGGGAGGGTGTAGAGGTAAATCTGAGCAAAACTAGGCCCGCCGGCCACGAGGAAAAGTAAGGCTAGTCGCACGTTCGTCCGCACGCTTAGGATGGAATATTCATGAGCGCGGTCTTGATTCTTGCGCCGGGAAGCAATGGGCAAGAGTTCGGGAAATCATCTGCGCGATAGAACTGGGCGACCACATTTCTTATCGTGCTCGTGCCAGTTATTTCCAGCTCCCTCACAGAATGAATCACCACACCGACATGAAACCAGACAAGGGGGTATACTGCCTGGTCTTCAGGGTTCATGTTGCTTAAGCTTCTTGCTGTCACAAGACATTCCCCCTGGCGCCTAGACTGAAGGTCCAATTTCACCCGTCTTGATCCATTTTTGCTTCCAGTCCCCTATTTGTTGCCCAGCGCTTGCCGGTATAGCTATAGAAAAAGTCACGCCGAGATTTCTCTGTTTCCCCCACCACATCAGCATAAACAACCAAAGTCTCTCAGCTCGCATCCTTTTTCAAACGTGGGAAAGGGCAAGCCCAGTTTCCATGCCACTCTGGCTCGAACCAACAATCCCGACCCCTTAATTGTTCGCTTGGCTGCAGATTCAGAAACTATGCGAAAGAATGTTGCGGCGAGCATGTCTAGTAACCCAGTCACATCAAGTGCCGAATCACGTGGTGTCTGGACCGGTTGTATCGTGACGCAGCATTGTAGCTCTGTATATAGCTTAGCTTACTCACTACTAACCCCCCCTCCGTGTGCTAAGTTCATCAGGCTCGCCCGAGTTCCCATTGCTGACGTCTCCCGATCTAGCATCCTCTCTCTTATCCGCGATGGGGTTTCCACCATTCCCTATCCGACTTGGAGCTTTCCGTTCCGGGTGAAGAGCCCTCAATACCACTGGTCGGAATCGGGGTTAGGTCGCCAAAACTTGAACTCTCCACAGACTCAGCAGTCGCCATGTCAGCTTCCTCCGCAGATACTATTAACAAAGTCGACGACCTCGTGGATTTCTACTAGCATACAGTAACAGTAGTCGTTGGACTGAAAGTGCTAGGAGTACTGCTCGAGAAGTAGTACAGCAACACCTACTCCGACACGCAAACCGATTTCGGTGTGGTGATCAGTCCCAGCACCATCTCCATCTGTCGAGCTAGCCCTAGTAGCAACCTATAGCTGTCCTGGATGCATATAGATGCAAACGGAGCAACATCTTTTTTCGGCTGCATCTCACATTCGCATTTCCGTTCCTCAGTCGAGTTCGAGCCGACAGCATGGAAAGAATCTTATATGCAATCCACCGCACAATCTGGAAAAACGGAGGGTTCCTGACAGCGCGCACAGGGCAGGTTACGACGACTAAATTTTCAACTCATTATAATCGATGATTTGATTGATAGGTACGTGAAGAAGCCCCACGGATTGAAGACCATGAACGAGAGGGGTCGTGACGGGTCTCGGGTCTTCCCAACATGTCTGGTCAATTCCAGGCATAGGTCAGTCAAGACATCGCTACGCCACCTTAATTTCCCATCTGCTAGCTGTGCTCCCAGTGCCGGAGTGCCCTGACTGGGCTGCATGATTCCGCCCATGATAGTGCACGTGGGCATGTAAGTGCTTGCTTAATATTGCTCATGACTACATGAAAAGACATCGCTGCACAGCTCTGGAACTTGTGGCCTTAAAGCCTTGCGGCCTGAGGCATTACGTTGAAACCTCCGTTCAGCACATGATGCTGCCCGTGACTAGGAGCCCAATCATGTAATGTCCAGACGGTACATAATGATTAAGTAATGGTACATGCCGGCAGGCATCGCCTGCCAAATCTCAAACTTGATGCACGGACCTGGTGGAAGGTCCCGGCCTAACAGGGCTGAACACAAACAGGCAGCAGCAAGGCACGTGACGAGAACGGAACGTTAAAGCTGCACAGGCCGACATTGTGTCTTGAGCGTCAACCTCAAACCCTCTCTGAGAGGCGCTCAACAAACTAAGTCCTCACAACAACATCTAAATTTGCCACCGCCACGCTGTAAAATGGAGCAGGACTCGCAGTATTTCATTTCTAGGATCATCGGGACCACTGGGCCACCCTGACCGAGCCTGTGCGACCGATGGATCGTGGCCTGCACGCCTTTCATTTGCCTCGGCCGCCCTCTCCCCATCACCAGACAAGCTACCCGAAACAACAACTCTGGATCGGACGCGGCAAAATGTTCACTTGCGCTTATCATTTGATCATGGACAATGTCTACGAGCCCTTCTAGAGCAATATCTTTGGAAATCATTTAGTCGTCACAGCTTTTTGCACGTTCCCAGGACCGCTCGAACCCAAACTCCAAACTCCAGGCGCAAGCTTGAGCGAATGGATGCCCCACCAATCAGTTCGAAGACCCGGAACCACCAACCCAAAACCAGAAGACACCTCAACGCCATCACCGCAGTGCTCATCGCTCCACCATGGATCATCACCGCCCCGTCTTCCCCATGTGTATCCTTGCTGATTGAACTACTTTTTCTTGGTTAGCCTTGGTCTATGACGGGGGCCTGTTGACTGGTGGTGCAGCGCAGTGACACTTACGCTGAGAGTCCATCTTGTCCCTTCCCGCCCAGTACTGGAGATCCTGAGGCCTCACCACCCCATCCACAGCGTTTGACGATTGACAGCACGCACAAAACGGCCCCTCCCCCATGGGGCACACGTCCGGCGATGGTAATGGTCCCACTTCAGGTGAGCTCGGCGCCATGGTGGTGGTTGTGAGAAACTGATCTCGCTGCAGCTCATACCCAGTCACCTCACCCACCGGAGACATGGACTGTTCGTACGGAGCCTTCATCTGGGGTGGAGATGGTAATTTGGACATCTGGTGTCTCATGTAAGGCCGTTTTGCGAGAGACAGCGCCATTTTCTGCCTCTCCCCCCTTGACCTCGTCGGAGTGACAGAGGTCCGGGACGAGACAGCCCGGGACGGCGACAGCGGCATGCACGGGTAAGGGGATGACCCGCCGACCGTGTGCAATTGATCCGGGAGCCCAGGGTAGTCCATCGGCGGTGATGCCGTGGATGCCGGGGAGTGGTGTCTCATCATCTGCCTAGAGGCCGGTGGCGAGGTGGTGGACGCCCAGTGGTGGTATCCGGGGGTGTAAGTGAGGTCGCACTGGTCCATGGTGGATGTGTGTGGGCTTTGTGGGATGGCCAAGATGGTTTGGGTTGATGAATGGGATGAATTGGGGTGATGGGATATTAGGGGATGAAAGAGGGAAGAGGAAGCATGATGAGGTGGACGGGGGAATGGTGGTTTAAGTATGGCAGAGGCTCACACTGCTGGTACTGACCAATCAGAGGCCGCCATATTCCCACCCCGGCTTCCCCCCCCCAATCTTTCGCACCCTTCGTCTTCCTATGGCTACCCGGATATGCCGCAAGTCCCCCCCCCCCCGTACTCCCCCGTACTCCCCCGTGCCCCAGTCATGTCTCCATCGTCGCCAAAGTCCTTGGTCATGACCGCCAAGCTCATATCAAGTACATCCCTCTCACTCTAGGCCACCTGCCCTCTAATATCTAGTCGTACTCCTGGTCTCTCTGACAATTTCCCTATTCCGCTTCCCGTGTGCCACCCTTCCCCCGTACCTACCTTCACTCTCCAGGAGGCCTGACTAGACCTGCTAGGATGATCACAATGGTCCATGCCAAACTGCCATCATAATTTCGGGCGGTTGCACCCTGCCCTGTCCCCATATGCGGTGGTGAATGTGCTATTCTCCTAGATGATCCTACAGGACTTTGCCCCTCCCAGCGCAGCTTTCCCATTGAGGCTATTCCCATCGTGCTGCATAGCCCGCTCAGCACTGCGCTGCCCCAACTGTCAATGCTTATTTGGACTCGCCTGGGTCCCTTATCCTGAGTCCCAGCATCTCCTCACTCGTTTCCCATTCCCTGGTATATAGCCATCAAGCCCCCACTGTAGGCAATAGGCAACGGAGTATAATTCAAGGCATCACTGACTTGATGATGGTCCTCATGATCTGCTCTTCGGTAGGGAAAACCGATTTGGCACAGTACCCAGGACTCATGGTGATTGACTACAGCCGTAGCAATGCACTTGGTGGTGACAGTTCTTCTCAATACGAATTTGCATCATCGAATGGCTTGCAAAATGATTTTGTCCACTTCAAATGCTTTTGCTGTATATACGATAACCGAAGAGGCAAATGCGGTATCCTCGTGGGGTGGGTATGCTGGATATACCCCAGGATCTATTTTAATACAGTGTAGTCTCTGCGGGACGGATATATCCCCTCCCAGCCACGAGTTAGAAAAGACACAAAGTCATGCTTGTAAAAATATTTGCTTGCCAACATCAGACCTATTAATACTCACGATACGATAAATACTGGGACTTAGCATTTAGATTCTATCGAGCGCGCTCGCCTTTCTACGGCGTGCGGCGAGGTTCTAGCCAGCATCGTTGAAAGCCGAGATGGATGTCGTTCAGTTCAAGGGGCGGCGGAATGGCAGATGTTCCGACCGACCACAACGTCGCCCGTACTACTGCTAAGTTACGAGCTCTTAGGCAGCGCAGGTGGGGCGAGTCCCCTGTCCTGTCCTTTCAAGCACATTTCCCAGTGCGGTAATACTACACCCTCACTCGACCTGGCGGTCCAATGGGCGGGCTCCTCTTACGCGGTGAGACGTACGTCCTGCAGCAGACAGTCCCAAACAACCACTCACAACCCGACTTCCCGACGAGGTACGTACGACTTGCTGCACGCGGTTTTACAGGGCGGGCTGCGGGCACATTTGCCTGCTCCAACAGGCAGAGAGCAATTCCCTCCCCGCAGCTCCCTCTCGTGGGACCGTTCGCGTACCAATAGCTCGACCTAGAAATCGGTGATGTGCTTCCGGCCGAGTTGGCGTGGGTGCGTCTGAATGATAGATACGACGATTGATCATGAGGGTCTTTTTCAATATTAGTCTAGAATGTTAATCCAAACTTGTCTCCGGCGGTGGCAATTCAAGCCCACCATTGGGGGCTTTTCCACTTGGGAACTGATCTGCTTGGAAACTCAGCACTAGAGAAGAAATTTGTTTGTTCCGAGTCCTGCAATGCCAGTGAGCTCGACAGGGACCTCCCCCCCCCCACCCTTCCCAGCTACTGTAGTTTGTTGAAGCCCAGTTTTGATCAAATGAATGGATTGTCAACTGTGGGGGAAAATGCAGCGGTCTTTTCTGTCGTCCGGAGGTCCAAATTGCATTCGCACGTTCTGGCAGCCTGGGAGATCTGGAGCCGATAGAAGGAAGTCCTTCGATTGGATCATAAAGAGGTGCTGGCCGGGCGATGTCGCAGTGCCCGACAATCCACCTCCGGCTGCGATGCAGTTCTGGACGGAAGGCATCTCGGCGGGAACCAAAAAATTACGGAAGGATGACCGTTCGAAACTGATAAGATAAGATAATGGAGGAGCTTGGGCCTGATTACATCATCAGTATTGTTCGCTCTAAATCACGTGCTGATTGAAACCCCCGCGACAGCTGGAGGCGCGTGCTCAGGCTGCCTCGAGCTGCGTAAACTGCCCGCCGCCTTCAGCTTCAGTAAGGTCAGCTTTTCCTTGAGCTGTTCCAACAACCACAGCCAACAAAAATTACATCTTCCCCCTCACCCGCAACTCCGTCGCCTTCCACGCCCGAACCGTCTTGTGCTACCCTCTGCCGAGTGTAGCTCTCCGCACCTCTTCGTCTGCACCATATTACAGACCTCATTTCAAGCCAATGGATAGGTTCCGGAGCATGTTGAATGCTGGGGCGATGGGCCTTGGCTCTGCCCCAGGAACAGTTCGTCTTGCCCTTTCCCCTACCCTCCTGCTACTCCGTCCTGCCCAATTTTCAAATCCAAATACCAGTCCGCTGACCTTTGGTCCCTCTCCCTCTCTTCCTAGGATAACACAAGCCTCATCGACAACTCGGAGACGGTATACATCTCGTCGCTCGCCCTCCTCAAGATGCTCCGACACGGCCGCGCGGGTGTGCCTATGGAAGTGATGGGACTAATGCTGGGAGAGTTCGTCGACGACTTCACGGTGCGAGTGGTGGACGTGTTCGCCATGCCCCAAAGCGGAACCGGAGTCAGCGTCGAGGCGGTCGATCCCGTTTTCCAGATGAAGATGATGGACATGTTGAGGCAAACAGGAAGGCCAGAATCCGTCGTCGGCTGGTACCACTCGCATCCCGGCTTTGGCTGCTGGCTCTCTAGCGTCGATATCAATACACAACAGTCGTTCGAGCAGCTGACGCCTCGAGCCGTCGCCGTGGTTGTGGACCCCATCCAGTCGGTCAAGGGCAAGGTGGTCATCGACGCCTTCCGCCTCATCAACCCCCAGTCGCTCATGCTCGGTCAGGAGCCGAGGCAGAGCACATCCAATCTGGGACACCTCAACAAGCCATCCATCCAGGCCCTCATCCACGGGCTCAACCGCCACTACTACTCGATCGGCATCAACTACCGCAAGACGGCGCTCGAGGAGAACATGCTCATGAACCTGCACAAGCATGTCTGGACCGAGGCTCTCACGATGGAGGACTTCAGGTGCGAGGGAGACAGGAACAAGGAGAGGCTGCAGAGGCTGGTGAGCCTGGCGGAAGGCTACGAGAAGAGGGTCAAGGAGGAGACGGAGCTCACCAAGGACCAGCTCAAGACCCGATACGTCGGCAAGCTGGACCCCAAGAAGCATCTGGAGGACGTCGGGCAGCAGCTGATCGAGGACAATATCGTGTCGGTGTCGAGGCAGATGATAGACAAGGAGGCAACAATGCCCAAGAAGGATGCCAAGGGAGACGACTTGATGGACGTGGAGGAGTTATAGGAAGCCGTGGACGCAGGAATAATCCCTGTTGCATTGTGACATTACAATTACCACTAGGGCGGCGCTGGGGCGCTGGGACAAAATTCTCTATGCCATTCATTGGTCCACTCATCCGATAGATAGACGGTGCGAGCGGCCACAGTGACCCGGACAGTGTGGTACTCTTTGGTCACCGATCACCAATAATACCCCATGGTCAATGGTCACTCAAACAATGCGCCTTTGCAATAAAACAAAGCCGCACGAAGGGATAGTTAGTCGCCCTACTCCAACCAGCCCTCCTGTAATAAATGCGTTCCTCTGCCTAGCGGTTGATTAATTACTCGAAAGAGACAGGTGTATGGAAGGCGGAATGCCACATCGCTTGTGCTTAGTCATGATATGAGGCAAAAGGGTCCCGCTCTCTATTGGTCCGATATAAGTCGCCGTGTGCGCATTACAATATAATAGCATTAACAGTTGTCAGCAGCCAACATCTTTCTTGACCGTGAACTGAAAGGACTCCTTAATCTCAACTTCATCCCTAATTCGACGCATACCCCACCGTAAACACGACGTTGCAGCCTCTACTAGCATTAGCAAGGCACATCGGCAAAGCCCCTGACGAATCATTTTCTTTGTCACGACCACAAAAGTTCCATACAATGACATTCGCTCTCTGGAAAGATTGTCCATGGCGTACAATGCGGTTGCGTCCGCGCAGTGAGCCGGAGACTAAGGACTTGTCAGACCGCAGTGTTGTCTAGGCGGATACAAATATTTACGAATCCTACTCGGAATAGTCGCTCCGGATATGCTTGAAACCTTAGACCAGAGAAGGAAAAATTAAAAGGATACGATACTATTGTATTCTTGACCTCAATCCAGCCGGACCTTGCCACTCATTTCACAAAGCCAGATTCTCCTTCAGCACCATCGTATCAGCCCGAGTAGCTATACTTGTATACGAATATCAAACAAAGGGACATCGACGCGTAGGTTTTCTCAATTTCGCAATCATGGCTAGGCACATTTCAGATCTAGCCATGATGTGCGATTGTTGCGACTGCCTCCCGGAGAGCTTTAGGAGTGCTATAATCCCTAGATCCAAGGCAACGGACATCAGTACGAACAACAACAATGCTGGAACTGGTTTTCGAGGTAAAGACATATCTCTTCCTTTGCCTGCCCTACCCGAACCTAGTTATGCGTTGCAAAACATGGCAGCTTACACGCCTCAGCCACGGCCTAGAGTAGAACCATGGACAGACGCTCCGCTAGACGTCAAAGCGCTGGCCCGTCTGCTCGTCCTCCTATCCGCAAATCTCCGAGATATCGACTACGTCCTAGTGGACCGGGCTCCTCTGCTATTCTGGGGCGTAAATCGACCTTCCGCCAGGATAACCATCCACGTACCTGACGCGATGAAAATCCGGCTTCAAATCTTTGCCCGTAACAACCAGTACTCCCAATCCAACGACTGGACCATCATACAAGCGCTGCCCCTGCAACCCGCACCACGCCAGATCGAGTTTCTTGTTCGCATGACACCTCCCCGGGTGAGACCCCAGCAGCTGCGAAAAGTCGACGTCCATTTCGTCAGTCAAAAGACATTCCTGAATTACGACGTGAGCAACGAAGCTGGTGGGGACGGAACCTCGGTGAACTCCCAGATTCTGTCTCCCGAGGGCGTTCTAGAGCAGCAGAGCCGCTTCCTCAAGAACGCTTACAGGACAGTCACGGGGCAATACTCCATCAAGGCCTCGATCGACGACATCATGGATCTCATCGCTGTGTGCCAATGCGAAGGGGTTTTGATGCACCGGTACAAGTGCCCGACCACGACGGACCTGGAGTTTCTCGACGTCATCGAGCAGGGCTATCCCGGTGCTGCTGAAATTCTTAGAAATACTTTTCACCCGAACAGTGATAAGATGGAAGCCGAAGATGAGGATGCTGGCAGTCGGATCCGGGATAGCTGGAAGAACACCGAGGGTGCCGAGCTGTACAAGGCCGATAAGCCCACCAGCTCGGCAACTGCTCTCCATCCACAACCAGGTATGGTCAGCAATGAATTCCCAAGGGCCGGACCCACCGACTCGAAGGCATGGCCTCCGAGAACCCCCCGTGCTAAAGCATACCCCTTGAATCCACCAGCAGCCCAGTTCGCAACTCGACGCAACGAGAACCTCCCGCAGGAACGCTCGGCCAGCCCTGGTCTCATGACAAAAGAAACTCTGGAGCTGCGCGAACGCAAGTCGTGCGGGACTGGGTATCTCCAGGACTCGAAGGGAAACTACCTCGCTGGAAAGTTCGACGGTATCTACCGCACTGCCGGGCCGAAAGGTCAGAGCGTGACCACCGACATTTTCGGTAAGGAGATCGCGGCTTCCAAGCGCCGTGTTGAAGAGGCTCCTGCTGTTCGCTCTCGGCCATCCCACCGTCCCGATTCGACTACGAGTGCAAGCACCATGAATTCGTCGAAGAGACGCTCCTCCATCAATGGGGACGGTCATGCAGTAGGCGGTGTCCAAAACGTCGACTCCAAGCGAAAGGTCACCCTCACCAAAGGCCCAGACCGCGACTCCCACCGCGGTGTCATAGAAACCAGCTCCGGAAACCTCACCAACCCTATAGCCGAGAACGTGAAAAAGAACGAAAAAAAACACGAGAAACACTCAGCTTTGTCCTACGCCAACGCCGTGGGGACCTACTCAACCTTCACGTTCGACAGCGAATCCGGCGTCGGCGGGCCGTCGAGCGCGACAGGCCCCAGGCTACATAATGCGCGCAAGAACTACCCGGATGCCAAGAAATGCGACGGCAGGAACCCGCACATCTTAGGGGAGGAAGCAAGCAGCAGCGTGTACTCCCGGTCTTCGCCTCCCCGCACTCGCCCCAAGGGCGGCAGCGGCAAGACATCCGAGTACCCCCAGGTGCCCGCGTCGCCCGGCTCGACAAGGAGAGAAAAACTGCCGAGGCCGTCGTCGTCCAAGAAGATATCTTCCCCCGCGCGCCCCCGGTCTCATCGCCATTCCCACCCCCGGCGCCGAGAGGCCCCCAGTCGTCGCGGGTCCGAAACCAGTTACCGCCATCAACGGCGTACATCTCCTACCTCTCCAACTTCCAAATCAAAGTCAAACCCCATCCACAGCAAGAGACACACCCCCCGTACCTCCCGGCACCCCACGACTTCGAAACAACGCCGTCGCGAACTAGAAGAGTCCTTCTCCGTCCAATCCCGCAGGCGCCACCTACCAAAAAAGGATGCCTCGAAACCAAAACCCGACTTCCTCGATAAGTGCGGAAACCTTTTCTTCGGGACCAGCACCGTGGGCACGGGCGCCCGCGGCGGCGGTGGAAGCAGAACTGACCGCCGCGTGTCTTCCGCGTCCGACAGCGCCGGCTCGTCCATGGCGGGGCGCATCTCCTCCTCCTTCAAGCGAAAAGCCGGGCTGCTTCCGTCGTCGCCGTCGCCGCCGCGCACGCGCACGCCAAAGACGCGGAGTTTTTCTCCTCGCCGCGGTTCTCGCTCGGGGACGGGGGGGGAGTGGGAACGAGAGAGACGAAGCGAGAGGGAAACGGACGTGAGACCGCGCAGGCGGCGTGCCAGCTCCTCGCCTCCCGCGGCGTCGGGGCGGGCGGGCGGCGGCGGTAGATCTCGGGAGAACAAAAAACAAGACGAAGGCAGGGGGGATGGGAGTAGCAGCAGCAAGGGGAGGGAAAAAGAGCATCATCGCGGCACCCACCGCCGTTCTAGTCATGGCAGTGCGTCAGGCTCTGGCAAGAACGGGGCGAGAAGAAGAAGAAGAAGTCATAGCGGCGGAGACGAGGAGCGGAGGTTATAGTAGAAAATAGAACAATACGTGGCGGGGGGGAAGGGGGGGGTGGAGGGGGGGGGGCAAGAAGTTTGCCCGAGTTGAAGAGTAAGATATCTAGATACATCTACATGGGGTGGGAATGGGGGTGGGGACGAGAAGGACTGGAAAGAGAGAGGTGGGGATAAATAAAGACAAGGAGAGGAGTTGTGTCCAATCTAACTGTTCAAGCTAACTGCCCTCTACGTTAGTGTCCGTATTTCATACAATTTCATTATGAATATAACCTCAACTTCCCCAAAACTTAATTATTCCTCTTTCTCCATGCAGACTCCGCGTCCTTAGGTCTGGTGTAATGTAGAAATAAATTTAACGTAGAATCATACCATTCTAATATTTAATAATACTAATGTAATACACCCCCGGAAATGATCGATAATCGCTTGCACCAACTTTCCCCGTTCTGGGGTATGTTCGACCGAGAGAACCCCCAGGCTACAACACCTAACAAGGCGCAGAGCATTTTAGATCAATATCCGACGAATAGACAAGACGGCTCGACTTTTTGGCGTTTGCGCTTCGGGGCAGCATGTCGGGTTGAAGTTTTGTTTCGGCGACTTGTTGACTGTTCGGAGTTCCGACTCGCCCCTGCATGCTATTCTTATACAGTTCGTAGTATTATCCGCGTCCTTCGTTACCGCCCGACATCATGACGACGGCGGCGAAGCCCCAACGAGCCCCCTTCTCGATCGCCCTCCTAGCAATACGTATCATTTGACTTTTTTCTAAATTGGATATGGGGACTCAACCCCAGCCCTCGGATTTCTTGTAAGCCTGTAAGGGGTGGACCGCTACGGCGGGGCATCCCGGGATGAATCCTTGGGGAGACCTGAACGATACATAAGCAACTTCCAAGGGAGCCGTTGGTCAGGGTAAAGCTTAGCCTTCTTCCCCCCCCTAAAGAATAATTCTTCTTATGACTGCACAATATACTATTCACGCCCATTATTACTGAGCCTACGAGTCATCTACTGTATACTACATCTTGCCTGACCTACCATCGGTAAACTATATTCATCGCGTATATTTTATTCATATCTCATAAGGGGTTTATATATTGAATTTTATTTCATAATTATTTCGTAAGGCAATAAATATCTTATCTAACCATATTATGAACATTGCTATATAATAATAAATATCCCGCATAATCTGTACTTCTCAGCTGGCCCAAATTATAAGACAGCTTAGCAGCTCCATTATTAATACTGGTGTCCACAGCTCGCTGTATCTCAGCGGAATTTCCCGCGCTGTAGCAACGCCCATCGCCCGGTGCTCCTCCCTTATCAGTATCGCCACCCGGACAACCCCCCTGCTCCCATTCTATCAATATCCGGACGAATATCTCCACTACCCTTCTCCCTTCCCTCCCCCAAAACGACTAACCTTGTCCGTTGTGCCCCGCATTTGCGTTTCGACACTCTCCAGGTTCGGGTTCAGATGGGTTTTGCCCATGGGGCGGCGGCGGGCCTGTCACTGTTTCACCCCAAACACACCCCAGCCGGAGCTCCTGCAGCGAATGCAGTTCACCCTCACCCCTTGGCCCCCCCGTCTATCCCACGACAAAGCCTAACCGCCGCGCACAAGCATTAAACCGAAGCGCCCGGGAACCCCAGGAGTGACCAGAGCCAAAATATATATATACATATATATATACATATACAAATACATAAAAACTAACCGGATGTGCCAAGATCCGGGTCTCCCGGGGTCTCGGTTGCTGCTGCCCGGGGGATTGATTTATCGAGGGGCGGGATTATCTGCGTTCATGTGGTTGTGGTTGGTCCATGAGCGCAAAAAAAAAACACCCCGGTTGCAAACCTGCACGTTTTTTATTATTGGGCTGGAGGCTCGAGCGCGCCTCGGGACAAACAAGCTTTTCGGGCGCTCAAAAACGCTCCATCCCGACCTCCCAGGCTTGCCAGGTTTGTTCCGAGCTGGGAGGGTCGGTTTTTTTTTATTCAAGCCCCGTAAAAGTACAAATCTCTCTTTTACTAAGTCCCTTTTGCTGCACCTTCACTTGTATAGCCACGGGCTACGCTTGACAGGGGGGGATTCCCTTCTGGCAGCGCAGTCGCGATACCTTTTTTCCTCGCGGGATATTTGTTGGTAGTCTCCAAATGTCGCGCACCGGCTGAGCGGCTGGCCATGTACGTATTTATGGCCGCTCTTCAGACGAGCGCAAATGTCCACCTGCACCAGTCAGCCGGGCGTGTGGCCCTTCCCCCCCCGTGACGAGACTGCGCGCTCGATGGAGATGTCGTGCTGGCAGTCGTGTTGCTATTTTCAGTACCCTAGACCCGGTCGAACATTAGACGGCATAAAAAGCACCTATCTCTATATTTACAACCCCGCTTCCGTTTCACCCCACGACCCATGCATAAACTGCCAAAACCCATCGCCGCGTCTGGCGTGCTCGAAGACAAGTCGTTTTTAATCCACTAATGGTGGAAAGAAAACACCTCGGACCATTATTATTATTATTATCATCACATCGTGTTCGTGGGAAGTCAAAATCCTAAATTCAGAGTGGCCATTCTTGGACCTTGGTATTTCATGTGCACCTAGTAGATCTAAAGAACGCCGTCCGCCTGCCCTTCCAGAAGCCCAAACCCAATATCCCAGCACCGTCGTGTCCAGTTTTCGGTGACCATTTCCAAAGGCGAGAGTAACGGCGAGCCCAAAATGGACAGTCCACTACAGGACCGCCCGGTATATTTCTAGGTACAAGCAACAAAATGGCCGATAGCCGTTACAGCTTGTCGTAGCAAACAGCAGTAGTTAAACAGGTTAAAATAGAATAAAAGTAGACCCCATCAAATAACAGCGTCCTAAGCGGTGAAACGCGTGCATCCAGCGCGAGACTTTCCCTCTCTCCCGCAACCTAGCTTACATCCACATTACTATACCCTCACCAACGATAACGTCAAACGTTCGGTAATGACAAACAAGTTTACCAACTACGGCCAGACAAGGAGCGGCGGACGGCCCTAGCCCTGAGTCTTTTGGCGTCGCGCTTGGACTGGGCATTCTTCATGGCTTCGTTGATGGAATTTGCTGCGTCGGCCATGGCGCCGGCTAGGCCGCCGGCTTCCTCTTCGCCAGCAGCGTCATCTTTCTTGTTCTTGCCTTTTCCCTTGCCGTTTCCGTCATCTTCACCGTCGCCTTCATCCTCGGCGGCATCACCAGTCTCGGTGGCCTCGGCGGCATCTCCCTCGGTTTCAGTGGCAGTCTCGACGGCAGTCTCGGTAGCGATCTCCTCAGTCTCGGTAGCCGTCTCTTCGACATCCTCAACCTCCGTTGCAGTCTCCTCGGCAGTATATTCTATCCCGGTGGCGGTAGGGGCAAGGAGGTAGGTGCCGTTCAGAGCGGGGTCGATGGTGGCAGCTGGCATGGCTGTGGCTGTCCCGTCGACGGTGGTGAGGATAACAGTGCCGACGTCTTCATTATCGTTGTTGTCGTCACCCTCGTCCTCACCCTTCCCTTTACCTTTACCCTTACCCTTCTTGTCCTTCTTCTTGTCCTTTGCCTTGTAATCACCACCGTTGTCATTGCTGTCATGCCCGCTGTTGTCATTCCCG
Source organism: Zalerion maritima (assembly GCA_022664585.2). Lineage (NCBI taxonomy): Eukaryota > Fungi > Ascomycota > Sordariomycetes > Lulworthiales > Lulworthiaceae > Zalerion > Zalerion maritima. Next base: position 29,057 of record JAKWBI020000578.1, read on the forward strand.
CCTAGGAGTGCTCCAATAAGATCCCCCAAGTCAACGCCAGTGCCATCTGCAGTAGGGTCCGTTAGTAAAGGCTTCCAGTTATATAGGTTGGTGAGATAAGGAACTGAGAAACTACACATACCACCAGCACCAATTATCTCCGTGGTCCCCCTCCTGTGGTCCGGAAGACGGGCCACATGTCCGGTTACAACCGTCGAGCTGATTAGAAGGGCCAAGGCGGCTTGTGTCAAGAGGCACTTCATCTTTGCGAATGTATGAATGGAAAAAGTAGTAGTGGAGAGAGAGATTCGAATGGAAATGCGAAGGAAATAAAATGAGCGGAGGCAAGCCTGCTGAAAGAAGGAAAACAGTCCACACAGTGGAAGAAACTGGAAGTAATTTGGAAGAGAAAGTCTATGGGCGAGCTGGGCTGAGGGATCAAAAACAGAAAGAGCCAAGAAGAAGGGCAGGCGACGGGATATTTATCTCGTGGGGATGTTTGGTTGAGGACTCGCTGAGATGTGCGTCCGTCATGAGCTTATTTTCGACGACGGGTCCATGGGACCCCTGTTCGTGAACCACGTTTTGAACACTTGATTTAGCCCCGCTCTGGAGGTAAGACTGTGCGGTATAGTAAGGGCACCAAGATGGTCTGAAGGGTGAGAGGAGGGTTGCATTTTGTCCCAAGTTCGCAGGATCTGCTCGCTTGGTGGATTGTACGGCAGTATTGTGGTACTGTACATAGTACAGGACTACCAGTACTGCGCGGCTCTCATCCTTGTCCTCGAGAGCGGGCTGCCCAGAAATGGACAAGATGGAGGAGGCTGAGCCCCGAGATCTACCTTGATCAGCACAACTCCCCTGGCACTGACTGCCAGGTCACATACAAAAGGGGGGGGGGGGGGGGGGGGGGGGGGGATAAAAAAAATGGGGAACAAAAACATATTTTGGGGTTTGGGGATTGGGTAAAATACCGGGGGGGGGACCATGTTTTTTTGTTGCCCCAAACA
>JAKWBI020000579.1:0-29992 GCA_022664585.2 Zalerion maritima
AACACCCTGGCCCCAAAATGGCCAAAAAACCCCCCGCAACACCCCCCCCCCGCCCAACCCCCCCCCCCCCCCCCCCCCGTGAGATGTCCGTCCTCGGCGAAACACCACGAAATCGACATAATGGACAATAGACTCTTCTCGATCCCAGTTACGTGGGGGCGGGGTAATGCGTTTTTTCGATTAGGTTAGAGTCAAGATGACGCACCAGGATGAATAGGGATGTGAGATGTGACATTCCACCATTCCAGGGAAGATTCCACGGCCCCAGAGAAGCCAGCGAAGCCGCTGACCGAAACAGGACCCCTGCCCAGATCGTTACATAGCATCCATATGCATACATCCATATGGATCCTTTAACAGGCATGCACTGTGGTCAACGGGGTTCTACCCCCGTGCCCAACTCACTCTCAGTCTCCAGGAGTCGGGCTGCACCTTTTTTCTCCTTTCTTAAACTCCATAGCGAGATTAGACCAGCAGCTAACAGAGGGCCTCAACAACCTTGAACAGCCAGCAGGCTGCGTTGGGCGAAAGTTGCGAGGTGAGGGAAAGACGAGCATATGCGGTAGCGGTACTCAACAGTCCGGAGTTGCTGATGCAGTATGCAAATTCGAGTGGAGATGTAAGTTTTCTTCTTCTCCCTGCATTGTTGGCTTCAACCAAGATCTCACATTTTAAAAACGATTCCGGATGAAGGAAGCAGCTGACAAGTCGTGATATGCAGTCCATTGCTGGTGCAAAACTCCACTTCACTCGCCTAATGTGTGGGTTTGAGCCTAAGGAGGGGATGAGTAGCGGAAGTGGTAGTAGTAGTAGCAGTAAGAAGGAGGAAAAACGAGGATCCAAGAAGAGGAACAAACGCAGCCACTAAGTCTATATGAATTGGGTATACAGAACCAGAATCAAACCATAGATGTGTGGACTTCTGATATCGGGTTGGTCGGATCTTGTCTTTTCGTTGCGTGCTTTTTTTTGGAACTTGATCTTCGATCTATCTCGCTTCCCCGGCGCAAGTGGTCCATTTGACCCTTCCACCCATGGTACATAGCATTTTTGCTACTGCAAGGGAAGTTATAATAGGAATCCATTGTATGGTCTCAGCTCTAAAGAGCCAAATTCCTCGTCGAGAAACTTGAAGAGACAAATCAGAGTGGCATTTGGGTTTCTTGCTGGTAGTGTATTCGCATTGTCCCTTCAGACAAAGTGATGCATCCCATCCAAAACAGAAACGTTCCCCCGAGTGTCAAGCAGATGCAGCTGTATAAACGGAGAATACCATCGAAACATGTAGCACGGACTTGAGACTGCCTTCCTATTCAAACAAATTTACTGACTGGGTTCTGTTGTGCTTGGAAACACTGCTTGTTGTCTTAGATGCTGTATATAGTGGTAGAGCGATCCAAAATTGGTGCCTGACATCAGAGGCAGAAAATCGAGACTCAACATGGCGAGCAGCATCCGACTCTACCAAGCCTGCCGACGAGGACGGTACGTACCTAAACTGGGTCCGTGCATCGCATAAATTGGGTTTCTGCATAAACGCGTCTCCTAGCAGCTTTGCGCGTGTGGGATCCCCCCCCCCCATGGCCAGCCAGGCAAACGTCTACCATACCTTCACCTACGGCAACCACACCATTCAAGTCTCTAGAACCCGATACCCAACAATTCTTCCTCGATATCTTGCACCATGGCTCTCATAGTCGACAAGCACCGCCCGCGCTCTTTGGACGCTCTCACCTACCATCATGACCTCTCTGAGAGGCTTCGCTCCCTCGTAGGTACCTTCTGTGCCTCGCCTCGCCCCGCAACCGTGGAAATTTGGAACGTGTCAGCGGCTAACCACACGAAAATTGCTCCATGATAAAATAGGCTCAGAGTGGCGACTTCCCCCACCTCCTCGTGTACGGTCCCTCGGGCGCGGGCAAGAAAACTCGTATCGTAGCCACGCTGAAGGAGCTCTTCGGCCCGGGGGTGGAAAAAATCAAGATCGACGCCCGGGTGTTCCAAACTTCTTCAAACCGAAAACTAGAGTTCAACATCGTGGCGTCCGTGTACCACCTCGAGATAACGCCGTCGGATGTGGGGAACTACGATCGGGTGGTAATCCAGGATTTGCTCAAGGAGGTAGCCCAGACGCAGCAAGTGGACCAGGGGGCACGCCAACGGTTCAAGGTAGTGGTGATCAACGAGGCGGATCATCTTACCAGGGATGCTCAAGCGGCGCTGAGGAGGACTATGGAGAAGTATTCGCCGAATCTAAGGTTGATCTTGCTGGCGAACTCCACGGCGAACATCATTGCGCCCATCAGGAGTCGTACCTTGCTCGTCAGGGTGGCCGCGCCGACGGAGGACGAGATTGTTGATGTGTTGAAGGTTAGTGCGAAGAAGGAAGGGTGGCCGGCCACGAAGGGCCTTTGGCAGAGGGTCGCGAGGGATAGTGGCAGGAATTTGAGGAGGGCGCTATTGATGTATGAAGCTGTTTATGCGCAGAAGTGAGTCCCATTCCTTTCCATCCTAACCCATCTATCTCATTCACAAGGAGCTTGCTTGTTGACTCTAGTCTCCAAAACCAGCGAAAAAGTCACAGATTCCACCGCCATCCCCCCTCCGGACTGGGAAGCTCTCATAGGCCAAGTCACCAAGGAAATCATGGAAGAGCACACCCCGGCTAGGATCCTGCAGGTGCGAACGAAGCTATACGACCTTCTCACGCACTGCATACCGGCCACGACGATCCTCAAAACCTTAACCTTCAAGCTCGTGGCGCAGATCGACGACGACCTGAAGCCGGAGGTGATCCGATGGAGCGCGTACTACGAGCACAGGATCAAGACTGGGACAAAGGTGATTTTCCACCTTGAGGCGTTTGTGGCGAAGTTTATGAGGGTTTATGAGATGTACCTGATGAGTATGGATATGTGAGGGGGTGTTTGCCGGGATGGAAGGGGGCCGTGGGAAGCTATGAGGGCATGCATGGATATGTTATGACCACTCAGCATTCAGGAGTTAAGAGTGCGAATGATGCTGTGACACGGCGATGGGTGGAGAATGGTACGGTAACTTACTTCTAGCCATGGCGTTCATCGTGGTGCTATCAGGGAGGATTCATATCCGTTGCTATTGCTGCAACGGGGGATAGAAAATACCACTGAGTATAATGCGAACACGAATCAATATGTAGAGCAACCTTACCGATCAAATACACAACGACAAACAAGGTAATTGTGAGCAACATCAGGGGGGTTTCACTGAAAGCGAGTAATTAACCCAAGATTCACCACTATAAAATTCGTGATGGTCCAAATATTAGGTCAACCCACTTTGCCTTGTTCCATCCATGCCTGCCATTTTTGAGCACTCTTCCAGCACCCTTGCCGGAGCTTGCATTACTGAAATACCGTCTCTTCCTAGGCATGGATAGATGGAAGGATAAACATGTACCCGCGAAATTGTGGGAAGGAGATGGAACTGATCCGTTCACGCTTCGAAAACTAACGATGTAGATACCCACCCACGAAATGAACATCACAGGAACAAATCAGCCATTGTCGGGTATTTATCCTGTTGGCTGTCTCTACGGGTAGGTTAGTTCTACACCTTTACCCACTGCTGCTTTGAAGCTCTTCCGGCCTACCACTTATTATATGCAGAGGTAGCGAGCCATCCAAACAACCTACCTAACCTATCCAGACTATTCCGTGGAAAAGGTCCCCAAGGGAAACCTCATCCTTGAGCTTTTTCTTTCAGGCAAGCTTTTGATATCGCAACGATCCTTGACGGCATCATGGTTAGGTTTTGTTTGTCGGAGGGCATGGCTTTGCAAATCCAATATGGGCAATAGCAAAAACTGGTATGGATAGTGTTTAATCATGGCGATGATGCTTAGCTTATCCTGAGAATTTCCCGGATGGTACCATAGTCCCCACCGCCTTGCATCCAAATACCGAGATACAGAGACCTCCAGGAAAACACTCCGAGCTGTCCAGATTCAGCAAAGAGCCCTCGATGGCAGCTTAGTAACTAGATTGTAGTATACTCTAGAGAGAAGAAGCTGTAGCTCGTATTTCGGTGCCTTTGGATACCCTAGGAAAGGTTCCATAGTGGGCCATGGCTTAATTCCAATGGCGATGTGCCGCGACGCAGGCTTCTGACCAATACCGAGGTATGGCTGGGATACTTGGTTAGGACCTGGGAAAATTATAGTATTAGTATGGATGCTTCGGCAAATAACTAGATATAGCTAGAAATGATATGGCATGGTAGTTATAAATGAGAAGTACGAGACGGGTTCCCGGCAACTAGCGTCAAAGCAGAAGAAGCACCACGAAAGACCTAAGCGCCAGACACTAAGTATATATACCCATGTGTGAATGTATAGGTACTCTGAAATGTATTGAATGAACAGGGGAAAATATCGCGAGGAGAGGATGAAGCTTAATGTCCAATTATGGGTAGGCAACTGAGGCGCCAGGCCTACATATATGCCTTCGTATTGTGTAGACCCCGTCCGAGCCACAGCCGTCCAGCCGAGACAGGCGTGAGAGTCCCGAAGCGAAAGGTGTTTTGGCCACAGTTGGTAGCATCCCGCAAGAAGCCGCATTGCCTTGCATACATACAATCCAACAAGTCGGAAGTGTGGTCATTAGTACCTACATATCTTGAACCACGTTGTGGGCAGGTGTCAGTATCTTTCCCATCCTCACGCTAAAGTGACGCCGAGGGACCTGGCCCGCACGAGGGACAAAGCACATCGTGAATCCGAGAATACATGACGGGTAGAGCCTGCCGGGTGCTACAATAGCCCAGCACTGCTAGAGATATAAGAGGTTGGCCGCCTTGTTCCGAGCACATGTCTGAAGTAAGATTCCAGGCCTATGGGATTAACATACCTATCAAAGAAACATGGACATCCCGCCTAACAGCTCTCTAGGCTATTGGCTAGGAACAACAGATTTCCATATCATTACGTCTAGGAACCTGGTGTATCGTGCATATCCACATGGCCGCTAGCCGATGAGCATATCTGGGTGCATGTGCCTAACGCCATGTTCCCTTTCCCACGTCGCCGACTTCCTGTGGCATGTGGCCGATGCCAAGCCCTACTGACACGGCCAAGTCGGTCTTGAGAAATCTGCACGCGAATGCCAAACATTCGACACGCGGAAGAAAGGGATCTAATCTAACAACCCCAAGCCATACTCAGAAATACCCATCTGCCGACCAGTAAGGCCGATGAGCAGGGGTGTGCGTTGCAGACAAGAGACTCCGCAACAAAGGTCACTGGAGTAACAACATGGGGCAGCGAATGACCAGAGAAGCTGCCATCCGATGTCTAATGAGTTGCAGCTCTGTGACTCCTGGTGTATATCGCGGGCGGCCAAAAACACGTGCGAATATGAAGGCATTCTCGTGGCCATTCCCCAGACTTCTCGTTGGGCGAAAGGGGGGGGGGACTTGAACAATAGTAAAGTTCAAACACGCGGGGAAGTGTGCTTGGTTTCATCCTGGACCACCCTTGACCATCCTGGGGTGATCCAGCGAACCACAACTAATATAGAGTACAGAGAAAATTGGAGAGCCTTTGGATGCTACTCAGAGGTATCCTGGTGTATCGGTACAAAGTATACAACCTGGCTGGTATGCCGCATACGTTGCAGAGCTGCAGCGGGAGTGTAACGCGGCATGGCTGGTAGTCCGTACGACGGAGTTTAGTATATGGATAATCTTACCGACATGGCCTCGGAGCTGGGACAAAATCCACGCGACTGGCGAGGGTTGATATTGGGACCAACTGCGGTAACAAGCCGATGGAAAGTACTCATAGTGACCGGCCTTGACGGGAGAATGAGGGGTTGCCATGTTGGGGAAAGGACCAGAAATATATTGCTTGGACGGAAGCATGGTAACATCTAGCCGACAGCCAGGTCTTCTCCCAAATTATGGGCCATCCATGAGTCGCTAAGGGTTGACACCCACGCTTATACACAGCTCTAGTTGGACGGTTGGGAGGACAGTTCCAATACTCACTATGAATGTCGCTTGCATTCTTGCAGTTGTCAGTCTCTGTGCGAAGCATAACCTATATCCACAGTGGGAGGGGTCGTATGCTGCCCCTGCCGTGTGCTAACTTCCGATCCAGAAGCAGCTTCGAACGCCACGCACGTCCCCTTGTTGTCTTGGCTCGCCGACCCGTTGCTGTCTACAACGTGTGCTCCTTTTGTCACCGCGCCGCCACACGATCGATGGCGACTGGAGAGAAATGCAGCCAACGAAAGGCCACGGAGCTGCTCGACAACAGAGAGAATAGGTGGGTGGATGGATGGATGGAAGGATGGCCAAGAGGTGGGACGCTTGATGTCGAACACATGGTTAACGGTTGGTGCTATGCCCGATTGGGATCTAGACCAGTGGGGCAAATCTTGCAAAGCCGCATCGAAGTCAACTTCCGTCCGTCCTTGTAGTGCTTGGCAGTGGGATTTCATGGTCGCCTGCCATAGGACCGCCGCCTGCCCCGTCTCCATCCGAGCCCATCGATGGACGGGAGTCTATCCCAGGACGCCCGGAACCTGTTATAGATAGTGCTGTAGCAAAAGATATGCTTTGGCGAAACCGAAATCAGTCCCGGTCCTTCTTCGTCGCTCCTCGGGCAGCAAGGAACGATGCTTTTCAACCTCCCGAAGCCTTCGATGGGAAGGGGCTCGAAGCATGCGGGGATCCGTGTAGCCAGGGTCCATAATGATGGGGCAATATGCTCGACAGTTGGGAGAATGAGAGCCAGTCGACATGTCTCCAGCCAGGGTTCGCTTGGGTCTGTGTACAACACCATGTACACTGAGCCCGGATACGTATCTGGAATATATTTAGGATTCGTATATGCGAATACTATCAAAATTGAAGGTGAGCGCAGCACGACGGATGGGATTCCGCATCTGTTGCCGCACGATACCGTGGATATGCTTAACCGTGTCTAGCACGTTGTCCCAACAGCAGCCACATATGATTCCAGCCAAGGCTGGCCACAGGCTCGTGATTGACCCGAATGCCAGATAGTGGTAGTGTCGCATATGTTGTCTCTCCTTGGGCGTTAGGAAGCTTCCATTATGGACCTGAACTTTGAGGTGGATCTCAGGGTGGACCCACATCAGCAAACATCCGAGGTGAACTGCAAAGTTGCAGAAGTTGTGCTTCCTTTTATCCCTCCCGTGTCTTTGTGGAGAAAAAGACCTCAATGGTACCCGTGGTGGATGCTGGACTTCCTCAGCTGATTTTAGAACATGTATCTCTAGTCTCGCGGGCCAATGCGACAGGATTAGGCTGTATCGCCAACCATGCCCTTGTTCACGCATTGCCCTGTCATCCACCAAAGTCTATTGTGGAGGTAGCCGCATTTGCTAAATAGGGACGATAGTGACTTGTGCGTAAAAAATATATGCGAGGGGCGAGCGCTGTGTTTTTCTCTGATTCTCCAATGCCGACCGCTCCAGCCCCAAATCGAATGTGTTCTCGTTGTCGTGTGTAGTTTGGCACAAGCTTGGGTTGTTCTCGGCCTGCATCAGGCCCCGCAAGCCGCCATGATCCTTGTATGGGGAAGCGGATGGCAAGGATGAGCAACGATGATGGTAAGCGCGGAACGAATGATGATAAAGCTAACGTATCATAGGCATAGAATTCGGGGTTCCGGGGGTGCGGGGCTGTGATCCTCTAGAGAATGTGTGGTATGGGTGTGTACAGGTGAGGGGCAGCTTGCCGGGGGCTACCAAGATTGGATACTCTCCATCTGCGTTGCTTGAAAGGAGAGCAAGGATTTGCTGCGGGCAGGGTAATATAGAGATAATGTGCAGAGCATCCGGTGAGGATGATGATGAATGATTGACAAAATGGCCGTGGTACAGGTACCTCGTGGTGTTCTTCTCCAAGAAACATCTAGACAATGAAACAATAGAAAGGTTGAAAAAGTTAAAGGAGCCTACTGCTCTTGCCGGTAGAATACCCAACTTACTCCTGCCTACCTAGCCATGCCAGATATTTCCCGAATAGGAAATGGGAAGGTATATTCATAGTGGTGCACCTTCCAATTCCTCGGAAACACCTGTAGTAGCTCTGGGTTTCAACAATTCCATAGTACCTTCCCGGTCAAAATTGGAAATTCAACTATCTCGGCACATTTTTAAGCGGTGGCAAGGCAGGTTCTGCCCGCAACAGTGTGGTACTACATCAGCCGCCGAGATGGGGAATGTTGTTTTTGCTGAACTTAAAACACAATACTTCGGCGTTCAATGCCAAGCCCAGCTGGGAGGCTGCATCCTCGCACAACAGCCTTGCTATGAGAAAGGGGTCCTCCTAAGTAGACGAGGCTCGTATGCGAGCTGCTAGTAAATTGGCGTCACCAGATATGCAAAAAGTGGAAAGACTTGGGACTCAGGACCCCAAGCTCAGGATAAGAAATGAGCTCAGAGCCGGATGTTCGTGCTGCTGCCCACAGAATTGGGGGGGATGGACAAAAGGACGACAGGGTTGACAGGGGATGGGAAAGCGTACGAGTGACGGACAGAGAAAATGATGAGTGTTGGTTTGGTGAGCTATGGAAGCAGTCGTCGGACGGAAGGAATTCAAGGGCTACTTGTAACGGTACAAGGAGGTACCATCGGCCGTGAGTGGGCACCACGTTATAATTCAACCACCACATCCCCATTTTGCCATAATACAAAAGCGGCGTCTTCCTCCCGCCAGCAATTGTCAATTACAGAATCACTTCCCTCTCCTTCTCTTACTAGTTTCCATCCTCATTCATTTCCGCCCTCCTCAAAAACGCTAACTTGCTCCCTACTTGTTCCTCCAGTCGACTTCAATTCGGCAACCGCTATCTACCCCGACGCCCCGAAAGTGGTTATCGCCGGCACGCATTATTGGACTCGATTCACTTCGCCACCCACCAATTGAGACCTATCTACCACCCCCTGCCCTTCGCAAACGACCACAAATTACGTACCTTCCCCGCATCGGTACCCGCCCCGCAAGGTAGCCCGTAATCATGGCCGACACCGCCGCTCCGGCAGCTCCTGCCGCCCCCAAAGTCCCCGTGGTTGCTGAGGCTCATGAGGTCGACACCTTCCGTATGAAGCCCAAACTTCCCCCGCTATTCTTAGAACTGTTCCACCGCTACTACCAACCCCCGTCACAACGTCCGAAGAAAGAGGCCCAGTCCAATTTCTTCCCACGCTGGGCTTGTGAAGATGAGCAACTTCCGCCTGCCTTGTCGTGTTGTGTGATGTGCTGGGGATATGGGATGAGGATGGTACATTTAGGAGAAACTTTGCTCGAAACCTATGACTCTGCTAACATGATATGATTTGCCCTAGACCCTCCTATTAAGATGCTTTCCAGTATGTAACGCCGAGAAACTTTTCTACCGTCCGAGTGGCGATCAACTCGTGACATTTGAAATCGTGAGATACGTTTTGGTTTGTGTGGCTACGAGACTAACACGATATCCGTTTTTATGCAGAGCATCCTAGCAAGCCCCATATCTCCAGTAAGTCTCTACCCAATGACGCCTGTTCCCCTTGCATGCCTTTGCCGTGCTTTGTGTGTGCCCACCTACATAGGCAGGCCACCACTATGGCATTCGTGTGCCATCTTGTATTGGCATACAATTCACATGCAAATATATACAGGACCATGCAATTACAGAAACCTCAGAACTAACATGTGTCAATTATCGCAGGCCTGGAGGAGTACCAGCAGATGTACAAGGAGTCTGTCACGGAGCCTGAAAAGTTCTGGGGCACCAAGGCCAGGGAGCTTCTCACTTGGCAACGTGACTTTGAGACTGTGCACAGCGGATCTCTCCTGAACGGCGACAATGCCTGGTTCCTCGAGGGTCAACTCAATGCCTCCTACAACTGCGTTGACCGATGGGCCATCAAAGACCCTAACCGTGCTGCCATCATCTACGAGGCCGACGAGCCCTCTGATGGCCGTACCCTCACCTACTCGGAGCTCCTCCGCGAGGTCTGTAAGACAGCCTATGTTCTCAAGCAGATGGGCGTCCGAAAGGGCGACTCCGTTGCTATCTACCTTCCCATGATTCCAGAGGCAATCATTGCCCTCATGGCCTGCGTGCGTATCGGCGCTGTCCACTCGGTCGTTTTCGCCGGATTCTCGGCAGACTCCCTCCGTGACCGGGTCATCGACGCACAGTCCAAGGTTGTCATCACTACCGATGAGGGCAAGCGCGGTGGCAAGCTCATTGGCACCAAGAAGATTGTCGACGATGCCCTCAAGCAGTGCCCGGATATCAGCCACGTCCTGGTCTACAAGCGCACAGGCGCTGATGTGCCCATGACTAAGGGCCGTGACTGGTGGTGGCACGAGGAAGTCGAGAAGTGGCCATCTTACATTGCCCCTGAACCCATGAACTCTGAAGACCCTCTCTTCCTTCTCTACACCTCCGGCTCCACCGGCAAGCCTAAGGGGGTGATGCACACCACGGGCGGTTATCTTGTCGGTGCCGCAGCCACCGGAAAGTACGTCTTCGACATCCACGACGGAGACCGCTACTTCTGTGGTGGAGACGTTGGCTGGATTACCGGCCACACCTACGTCGTCTACGCTCCTCTTCTACTAGGTGTGTCGACCGTGGTCTTCGAGGGAACTCCCGCCTACCCCAACTTCTCAAGATACTGGGACATTATCGACAAGCACAACGTCACCCAGTTCTACGTTGCCCCCACCGCCCTGAGACTCCTCAAGCGTGCTGGCGACGACTGGGCCAAGAATGAGATGAAGGCCCTGAGGGTTCTGGGCTCTGTCGGGGAGCCCATTGCTGCTGAAATTTGGAAGTGGTACTTCGAGGTTGTCGGAAAGGAAGAGTGCCATGTCGTCGACACATACTGGCAAACGGAGACTGGCTGCAACGTCATCACCCCCCTGGCCGGTGTCACTCCTACCAAGCCAGGTTCCGCTTCTCTGCCATTCTTTGGGATTGAGCCGGCCATCATTGACCCTGTATCTGGAGAGGAAATCTACGGTAACGACGTTGAGGGTGTCCTTGCCTTCAAGCAGCCCTGGCCCAGCATGGCCCGAACTGTCTGGGGTTCCCACAAGAGGTACATGGATACGTACTTGAATGTGTATCCTGGCTACTACGTAAGTTGAACTGCACCCTTGAAAGACGCCTAACTGGTATTTGGGTTGCTAACTCTCTTTCTAGTTCACTGGGGATGGTGCGGGTCGCGATCACGAGGGATTTTACTGGATCCGCGGCCGTGTTGACGACGTCGTTAATGTGTCGGGTCATCGTCTCTCAACCGCTGAGATTGAAGCAGCTCTTCTCGAACATCACTCCGTTGCCGAAGCTGCTGTCGTTGGTGTTACTGATGAGCTCACTGGCCAGGCAGTCAACGCTTTTGTCGCTGTCAAGGATGGTAATGAGGTAACTGATGCTCTTCGTAAGGAGTTTATTCTCCAGGTCCGCAAGAGCATCGGCCCCTTTGCTGCTCCCAAAGCGGTGTACATCGTTCCTGATCTTCCCAAGACTCGATCGGGAAAGATCATGCGCAGAATTTTGCGCAAGATCCTGGCTGGCGAGGAGGATCAGCTTGGCGATACCACTACCTTGTCTGATCCCACAATCGTCAACAAGATCATCAAGGTTGTCCACGATGCCAAGAAGAAGTAGGAGGAATTTTTGGGCATCATAATTGGTTTGCAGGACATGGTTGAATAGAGGAGTTGGCGGCGAATGCTGCTGTTTGAAGTGGAGAGGGCCTGGCAAAAGAGCCGGTCAAAACAGATGCGCGGATGAAATGAACATTTGAGTAAGAAGGTTTCAATCAACTGGGCCGGGAACTACGGGGTTTAAATTGGAGTTTGTTGGTCTTGCTGAAGTTACCAGCCATGAATGTGTGCGTATTAGCCTTGTTTATACCACGGGGACAAATTTATTCGTCTCTCTCTTGATACTGAACATAGTTGCCATTGATATATATTTTTCAAATACTCTTAAATAAGCCCCGCGAACCGTCGTGGTACTCGTATTGGAGTTACACCTACTTTTGGTCGACGAGCCCTCGAGTATTCATTTAGTATTAGTACGGAATGGAAAACAGCTTGTCACTGGACTTCCCCGTGGGTCCTCCGTGGCTCGGCTATGCAGTCGTCGTCAGCGCCATCACAGCCAAGACCTGGGAGTTGAAATGCGGACAACAGAGTTCACTTGGGGCCGGAAACTAGCACCCGGCTTGAGCTGTGATTTGCTACCCGCGTTAGGAATGACAGTATGTACATACACGTGGTGGGCCGGCTGTCTTCTGGATGTCGGGTCAGCCCTGGATAACTTGGTGTTGACTGATTGACCAAGAATCAAGATGCGCACATGTATAATTGAACCTGTAAAATGATTGCTGAATTCTGGTTATGGATGAGCAAGACAATCGATTCTGGGGGCCGTTGCATGTTTGGAGAGAGAGTTCGCAACTTGAGGTGTCATTGTATAATTATTCTGCGGATGTGCATACATAGAGCCGACCGAACCATTGCGACACCATCATAGCCGTACGTGAGGGGCGACGAAGACGAGATAGCCGATGTGACAAAATAGACCTAGTTTAGGTAGATATCCCGTCCGCACCACCAAGATCGATTGGCGATTTACTTTTGAACAGTCTTTTGGAAACCTGCAGCTGCTCGACTAAATTCCCAACTCGAAATACCAAACGGGCGATCATCTTTTATTCCACGTCACATTAGCCCAGTGATCATCAGAGGATAATTGGTAGGTTTTTTTTGGGGGGGAAGGAAAGCTGCATTGACGGATACGAGACACTTGTATTCGGTCCCGCCCGGGGGTCTTTCCGACGCGTTCGTAACCTACTCGAGCCTATTCTGTGTACTGTGCTAATGTCTCTCCTGCAAAGTGCCGTGGCCTAACGGGCTGAAGAACAAGCCATAGGACGGGTGAGATAGACTGAGAATTGAAAGAGGGTGGAAATTTTCTGGGAACACAAGACGCTCTAGGTCTGATCTGTGTTCCCTTGGTCCCAGAGAAGCGGACCGATTGAATCCGATTAGATGATGATGATTAGATGGTGAGAAACTTGGGACAGTGGTCAGATCAGCATGCATATGTTGCTGATGGGATGACAGCGGCGTCATCCATCTCAAAAGAAGTCCAAACAAACCAGGTTAAGTTTCTATTTTATTTTGAACCCATGGTTTTCGACTTTTGAACGAAGGTTAACTTGTAGGGATTCTATTGGAACTTGCCGAACAGGAACTAGACGGCACCCTGTACATCTTGGTACATGCATGAAGTAGCGTTGTCTTCGTATTCCATATTTACAAATATCAATACAAAAGTACGGTACGCTGGGTGGAATCACTGCCTGTCTCGTGCAAAGATACTGTACATCTGTACAACCCGACAATATTCTTCAGTGTTCCCGGGGCCCGTAAAGACAAGCTTGTAAACAAGCTTAAGAGTCTCATGGGGCAGACCTAGAAGATGTCAAGCGGAGGCACACGAGCAATAGCAGCTAGATGTATCTGTCGGGGATTACGTTGCCATCCCTCCATCACCTCGACACACAGCAACGTGCAGTTTGTGTTCTCCGCTGATGACGCGAATACATGCCGAGAAAACCATCCCAAGCCGCGAAATGCGGGGTTTTTATCGATTCATTGTATACAGTGTACGTCGTATATATACGCTACATCTTCCTTCGATGGGTTCTATAGTAGGAGAGTCGAGGCTTTGGAACGCATCCATTGAGGGCGCCGTCACGGGAGTATCCTGAAACAGTCCCGAAGGAGGGATGGAAACGCCAGCCTTCATTTTTAGTACCTTGGATGTTAGAGGGCTAAAACCGACCCTGAAAGGAAGTTTGCACTGTGCTTCTGCCGCACAGAAATGCATGATAGGACAGTATTCAGGTCCGTGTGTCCCGTCGAAACGCCGTCAAAGATCCGCCCAGACGTTTGTAGGTTTCCCACCGAGTGCCTGCAAGCTTGAGGCGGTACATAATTGCACTGATTTATCGCAGGCGTGACCAACCATAATCGCATTTAGTCAGTCAGTGGCTCAAAGTGCCATGAGAGAAAACAATGTCGGAAAATCTCGATACCCAGCAGCACAATTGAATAGTTTATTTATGAACGGACTCTGTAGTGTTGAGGTGCAGTTCAAAGTAGGTGTGAGGCTCTCTAGAAGGTAAAAAGAGAAGGTACCGCAGTTGGATTGAAGCTTAAAAAAAGTACATCCCACAGAAGGGGTGCGTCTCAGCGTTAAGCGTTGTCCCTAAAAAAAGCCCCATTACGGGGATCCCTAATGTCCGCCTGGTGCAGCCTGCTTCTCGGCCTCTTTTCTAGCGCTCTTTTTTGCTTCGCCTCTTCTCCTCACACCCTCCTCAGCCAGCCAGCGCCTTTCGACCAACCATCTCAGTTACCCTCAACGAGCAACAACCGGGCGGGGGTTTATTGACCAGTCCACAAAAACATCAACACAGCCAGTCCGAAACCACACCCTCTTCAACCTTTCTCTGACAGTTCGTTTTCTCTCACCATCCGAACCCTCCGCTGGGTTGATTTCATCAATTCCCTCCATTATATTATTCGCCCTACCCAAACCCCCCCCCCCATTCTTACGCCTGCCAAACCGGCTGCATTATTGATTCCATGGATTGCATTTCTTGCCGGACCCCCTAGAATTTAAACTGCTTCTATTGCTCGAACCGCCCCTTCTACCCCCGACTGACCGGCACTTCACATCGCTGATCTTGTGTGTGTGAATTGTTGGACACCATTTTACTTTTCACTTTGGAAAGCCAGAATAATATCGACCACCCTGAAGTTTGAATTTGTGGATGGGCTTTTACTACAAGACACGACTGTCCCACTAACCGGGACGTCTCGCAACACCTGGCTCCCAAGCCTGCGCTCACATCATGTTCAACCTCCGATCAATAGCGATAGCCGTTATAGCTGTTGGGGTAGCGGTGCAAGAAACACTAGGTAGGCTCTTCCTGAGATGCTCGAAATCATGTTCGGAAGACGTGACTAGGAGCTAACAGACGAACAATAGCTCTCTCACAACAACGGAATCCCTTAAGTCGTGTCACTAGGATAGACGATCCCATACTTCATGCTCCATCGCATCGCGTACACTCCTATTCCGATTTTGAAATCACTTTCTCCCTCAATGACAAGCAGCAAAAGGTTCGCTTGGCTTTGAAGCCCAATCACGATGTTCTCGCCGACAATGCCCAGATCAATGTCCTCGACTCCGCGGGCAATGTAAAGTCCATCGAATTCGTCGAGAGGACAGACCACAAGGTTTACAAAGGTAATGCTTTTGTCCAGCAGGAAGGCTCTACCGAATGGGCGAATGCAGGGTGGGCCAGAATATCCATCTTGGATGATGGTGCCATGCCAATGTTCCAGGGCGCATTTCGCATTGAACACGACACCCACCACATTCAAACCAGCACTAGCTATCTTCAAACGAAGCATTGGGGTGACCCCGAGATCGAAGCCTCGGCTGAAGCGTTCATGATTGTGTGGAGGGACTCTGATATAATTCGGGACGATGTCGGTGGCGAGCTGAAAAGGGGTTTGTCTGGCCGTTCTTCCTGTGTCTCGGATCATCTCGAGTTCAACAACGATCCCGAACATCCTGTCTACGAAGGAATTACCAACCCACCAGACCTTGGGATAGCTGAAGAGACCACCCCATGGTGGGCCATGACTGCTGCTAGTATTTTCCGTCGACAAGATGATGGTACTCTTGGGGGAAATGGAAATGTGGACAGCCTTAGCAGCACTATTGGAAGCACTGAGGGATGCCCTACCACTAGAAAGGTCGCTCTGGTCGGCATTGCGACGGATTGCACATATTTTCAGGATTTCGGATCCAAGTCGGATGTTACCCAGAACGTTATCGATATTGTCAACACTGCCTCGGGACTCTACGAGGATACATTTAACATCTCTCTTGGGATCCAAAACCTGACCGTCATAGAAGACGAATGTCCGTCCACGCCATCCGACGCAGCTCCTTGGAACGTTGATTGCTCGTCCGCCGATATTACCAAACGTCTTAATCTCTTCTCCGGATGGAGAGGTCAGTTCCTTGACACCAATGCGTACTGGACTCTCATGAGCAAATGCAATACCGACTCTGCAGTCGGCCTCGCATGGCTCGGCCAGCTCTGCTCTAATGGATCAGCTTCATCCACCACGAATGAGACCATTGCAGGAGCCAACGTTGTGGTCCGCACTGAGGGCGGCGGGAGCGAGTGGCAGGTATTTGCCCACGAATCGGGGCACACCTTCGGTGCTGTCCATGACTGTACATCATCCACCTGTGCGAGTGGCGATGACGAAGTCCAGAAGTGTTGTCCACTATCCAGTGGAACATGCGATGCCGATGGAGAGTACATCATGAACCCATCTACTGGAAACGACATCACTTCTTTCTCACCATGTAGTATTGGAAACATCTGCACTGCGATCCTCCGCCAGAGTGTGAAGAGTGGGTGCTTGACCAGCAACAAGGATGTTGCTACCATCAGCGGACAGCAGTGCGGAAACGGTATTGTCGAGACAGGAGAAGATTGCGATTGCGGCGGAGAATCCGGCTGTGCCGATAACCCTTGTTGCAATCCAGACACATGCAAGTTCACCGACGGCAGTGTCTGCGATCCTTCGAACGAAGACTGCTGTACATCAAGCTGCCAACTCGCGTCTGCCGACACGGTCTGTCGCGACAGCACAGGAACCTGCGACCCCTCCGAGACTTGCGATGGCAGCTCTGCAATGTGCCCGTCCGATGAGATCACCGACGATGGAACTGATTGCGGTGACGGGCTCCAATGTGCTTCTGGCCAATGCACAAGCCGAGACCTGCAATGTCGCTCCGTAATTGGAGTTTCCCTTACGTCCAACGACACGTATGCTTGCGATGGTAGCTGCAGGATGACCTGCCACAGCGACTCGCGACTTCCGGATGAGTACGACTGCTACAGCTTCATGCAATACTTTTTGGACGGGACTCCCTGCAGTGGGGGTGGCGCATGTGAAAACGGCGTCTGCAAGGGTAGTAATGTGGTCAAAGAAATTGGCAGTTGGTTGGATGAGAACAAGAATATCGTGATTCCTGTGGCTTCTGTTGCAGGTGGCCTTGTTCTCATCGCTCTTCTCTCATGCTGTATTGGATCATGGAGGAGGAGCCGCCGTGCCAAGCACGCACCGAAGCCAGCTGTTCCGCCTATGCAAGGCCAGAATTCGTGGTCTTCATACGGAGGTGCTTGGAGGGGCCCCACTGCTCCAAGGAGCTCTCAGGCGAGGAATGTGAGCCGATCGGGGAGCGGTGGGCTTGGTTCTGGTAGGAGTGGTCGTAGCAGGAGCCATGGCCACATAGACCCCCAGAACGACTTCGAGACAAGACAGCCGATGCTTCCAACTGGAGGACAGCCGCCTCCTTATACACCAGGTCCCTATGCCGCGGGTCGTCCTTGGCAGCCGTCAAGACAGCAGAGTGTAAGGTATGCATAAGTTGAGCAGCTCCAATAATACAAAGCTGAAGAATGTATTGGGGATGTGTCATTTTCCCGGAGAGCACGAGCACACTGTAACGCAAGATACCACGGAGGAATTTACATCATTGATCATGGGCATCATTCGGGACTAGCAAAAGACGTGGGTTAAAGTTCATGGATCGGGCGGTTGTTATGTGGCATGGCGTCGGCGTTGGGTTGGTTACTGGTATTTCTCGGGGGAATTTTGGTTTTACATTAGGTATATGGCGATATCTCTGGCTGGGAATAGTTTCCAGCCCGATATTTGTCATATTGGTATGCCTGCCATACTCAGGATCCGCTCTACCTAGTTTTGATACAATATCGTCAACCAGAATGAATGCGTCTCTCCTTTGACTGGGAAGACATGCTCAAATTCCACAACGTGATGGCCTGCTCCAATGTTTAGCGTGTTGTGAGGCTACATAGCTTTGTCTGCCAGTCTTGCTTGAACTGACATTTCATATCAAATGGATCGGCCATCTGCGAGACCTTTATTGCCATTAGAGGTATTATACACACATTTCACCCGAGCCTAGTAGCTTCGTATTCATCATGATGGAGGAGGAGCTGATTCCGTCTGGCTTGCATCGATGGCTGGCTTCGTCGGAGACGTCTTGCTCTCCAACGGCACAGGCTTTCGAGGCCTCTTCAGCATTTCGAGGGTAACGCCGTCAGTCAATTGCACCTTCCCAACAATTGGAGGGTCTCCCTTCATAGCAAACCTGTAGACGCCTATTTATTCTTGTTAGTCGCAAGAGAGCTTTCGAGGCTTCGATTTGGGCGGAACACACCTGGTAGCTTTTGACCGGCAAGACGGAGAGCATCGCGAGCAACCTGTTCGTGAACCATTCCCTTCAGCTCGAGGACAATCTGATTCAGTGCCACACGAGTTGACCAGTGATCGAAACTGCCTTTTCCTTTCCCCATGCGGACCTATTGGTGGTTGATGAGCTTCTGTTTGTCAAAAACCAACGTAGCGGGGGCCGAATACCAACCTCATTCCCACTGGTGAATACCCCGTGATTGCAGGCGACCCTCGGAAACAGCCTGTATTTCTGCCCTCTTAGCCTGTTCTTGATGGCCTCAACAGCATCTCTCAACTGTTTGGCGCTGATTCTCCGGTGGTAGTCCACCATTCGAAGTCCCCAATCTCCAAGGATGACGGTAGTTCCCCTGCTGGAGCCCCCACTGCGAACCGGGGCCCGTCCTTTCTGTGTTTTAAAATTGCGGTCTAACTTGGGTTCGAGCCAAGTTTGCCTTGTCGACGAAGCCGAGAATGGTCTGGCGATTCTTTTTATCGGGATCTGGGCAGTGGAGACAGGTATCAGAGGGCGAGGATTCGAGGCCGGAAGGGATATCCGTAAGGACTGGAGACCAGCAGCCACGAGGCTAGAGTTCGTTGGGGGTGGCATTTGGATAGGCTGTTGGCAGTGGTCGGGATGCTGCAATGTATCGACATTTGCTATCCTCTCTGATTCCGCTTCCAAAAGCTCGAAGCGGGTCCTACCGGAGAAGTTCTCATGCTTCGACCATGCCTTGGCGCCTGCAGAGATACGGAAGGGGTGTGAATAAAGTCCGGAGGCTCGGCGCTGCCGAGTTCCGATGCATCCAATTAACGCCACTAGGCAGTCACGCTCGTGCAGGCGCGACATTCTCGCGTTAATGCCTGCAGGCAGACGGGTCCTCACTTTTTGTTGCCCACAAGCTTCCGCACCCAATCGGGATCTCTTTAATGAGGCATCCTGATACTTGTATGCCTTCTCTCGGGCTTCTTTAATTGAAGAATAATCCCACGTAGACTTCTTTGTTGTTGACTTTGTAAACCTTTCACATTCTTTCTCCCACGAAGAGTTGCTGTTGTTGAGCTGCCATCTTGTGGAACGTCGTAAACCTGTGCAGCGGCCAGTAGCCAGCAGCCACAATGCCTTCGGATATCAGGTCGTTCTTCGCTCCTAAGGGGGGTGGGAGCTCGCAGCCGGCCAAGCCCGCTCCGAGGAAGGCAGAAGAAGCAAAAGGGAGACGCGGTAGTATGTACCACAGACATTGACTCTCTGCAGTAATATCCCAATAGACTAACTGAAAACTAAAGAGGGAAGGAAAGTTGTCGAAGACAGTGACGAGGATGAAGATATCAAACAACCCCCAAATCCATTGGTCAAGAAGCAGAAGAAAGCAGACGCCTCCGTCGAAGGAGTTACTATCTCAGCCGACGATTACTTTGCTTCAAGCAAGATGGATACCCCTAAATCCACGCCCAGAAAGCAGCCCCCCGCCCCCATGAAGACGGAACTTCAGGTGCGGCAAAGTCCGAGGCTCAAGAAAGAAGTTGCCGACCCCCCAAAACCAACCAAGAAGGAGTCAGCCGACTCGTTGAAGCCAGGAAAGACTGCCAAGCCACCGAAGGCTGCGCCGAGGAGGGTTACATCTACATATGCCGCCATCAAGAGAGGCCACGAGGACGCATACATGGAAGATGGTGACGAGGACGGTGATGACATATTCGCTGCCGACATCAAAGGCCGAAGCAAGCGCAAGAATGGCGACTATGTCGATGACGATAGTGACGACGACCTCCTACCACATCCCAAGCGCGTGGCCTCCCGCAGTCGGAAGCCAGTTAAAGAAGAGTCGGATGATGAAAAGTTGGCCCCATCAAGGGCAGCCAAGGGAAGACCGTCTGCCGCCAAGAAGAGGAAGACTCCGGCTAGTGACTCGGAGGGCGACTTTACGGACGAGGCCCCGAAGAAGAAGCCCGCTGCGAAGAAAGCACGGGCTCCGGCGAAGAAAAAGGACGATGCACCCGAAAATGCCGACTACCAGTCCATCATCGACAGTATACCCACCATCCGACCGTCTACACCTGAACCCCAGGATGGCAAATTTGACTTCAAAAAACATGCTATGGGCGGCGGCAATGCAGCCCCTCCACCAAACCCAACCGCAGAGTTACCCACTGGCGAGGATGGATGTTTGACCGGATTGACGTTTGTATTCACCGGTCAACTCCAGACCATTGGTCGCGAGGAGGGCCAGGCCTTGGTGAAGCAGTATGGGGGTAAGGTAACAGGACAACCAAGCAGCAAAACAAGCTACGTGGTACTTGGAGATGCAGCAGGGCCGAGTAAGATCGCCAAGATCAAGTCCCATGATATCAAGACGATCAATGAAGAAGGCCTCTTTGAGCTGGTTCGAAAGCTTCCAGCCCATGGTGGTAGTGGAAAGGGGGCGGAGAAGGCCCGCGAGAAGCAGAAGGCCGAAGAAGCTAAAATTAAGCAACAAGCATTGGAGATGGAAAAAGAGGAAAAGGCTCGGAAAGCACAGGCCGAAAGGGATGCTAAAAAGGCCGCGAGTGCTCGCGGTGTGACAGCGGCCCCTGCGCAAACGATAGCACAGCTCTGGACTACCAAGTATGCTCCGAGCCAGGTCAGTCACATCTGCGGCAACAAGAAAAACGTCGAGATGATGCAGGAGTGGCTTCGAAATTGGGACAAAGCACGCAAATTCGAGTTCCAGAGGCGTGGGGCCAGTGGTATGGGTGGTGTTCGAGCTATCATCATCTCGGGACCGCCTGGGATTGGAAAGACAACATCTGCACATCTAGCTGCCAATTTGGAGGGCTACGACGTGATTGAAAGTAACGCCAGCGATACCCGAAGCAAAAAGCTTGTCGAGAATGGCATCACGGATGTTCTGGACAACACTTCCCTGCTGGGCTACTTCGCCGGTGATGGCAAGAAGATTAATCACGGAAAGAAGAAGATTGTTCTTGTCATGGACGAGGTGGATGGGATGTCCGCTGGCGACAGGGGTGGTGTGGGTGCCCTCGCAAAACTATGCAAGAAGACGGAGGTCCCTCTAATTCTTATCTGCAACGACCGACGACTCCCAAAGATGAAGCCTTTCGATTTCGTTACGCACGACATCAAGTTTACTCGGCCCACTGTCGATCAGATCCGCTCCCGAATCATGACGATATGCCATCGAGAGGGCCTCAAGCTCCCTGTGCCAGTTATTGACTCGCTCATCGAAGGCAGCGGCAAGGATATCCGCCAGATTATCAACATGCTCTCGACCATCAAAGTCGACCAATCATCAATGAACTTCGACAAGAGCAAGGAGATGACCAAGTCCTGGGAAAAGCATGTCATTCTAAAGCCATGGGACATCACCCAAAAGCTGCTCGGAGGGGGTATGTTTGGTCCTGGAAGCACGGCAACGCTGAACGATAAGATTGAGCTCTACTTCAACGACCATGAGTTCACACCTCTCATGATCCAGGAAAACTACCTCAAGGCCAAGCCGATGCACATGATGGGCAAACACGGCTACACGAAGCGGGAGGCCAACCTGAAGTCTCTCGAGCTCTTTGGCCGGGCTGCTGAAAGTATCAGCGACGGCGACTTGATTGACAGGATGATCCATGGTCCTCAGCAGCACTGGAGCCTCATGCCCACCCACGCTATCTTCTCGACTGTCCGACCAGCCAGCCTCGTATCGGGCCAGCTGCTTGGTTGCCAATTCACGTCCTGGCTGGGCAACAACTCGAAGACCGGGAAGCTTGGCAGATACGTCCGCGAGATCCATTCTCATATGCGTCTCCGCTGCTCTGGAGACCACAATGAGGTTCGCCAGCAGTACTTGCCTGTCATCTACACCCAGACAGTCAAGCGGATGGGTGCCGAAGGCAAAGACGCCGTGAAGGATGTTATAGATTTGATGGACGATTATTTCCTTACCCGAGATGACTTTGATGCCATCGCTGAGCTCAGCCTCGAGGGAGAAGTGAGTATCGATAGTCAGGCCAAGTCGACATTTACCAGAACGTAAGTACTTGACCCGCCCTCTACCATGCATTCTTCTTTGGACCATGGATGCTGGACTAACTGCGACTCTAGCTACAATGGAATGCACCACCCTCTGCCTTTCATGAAGGCGAGCAATATCGTCGCCCCCAAGAAGCAGGCTAAGGAGGTGCCCGACCTCGAAGAGGCGATTGAAGAGGAAGATGACGGCGCCGATGAAGTCGACCCTAATGCTGCCGACGACGAGGACGACCTCAAAAAGGACAAGTACATCAAACAACCAAAGAAGAAAGCTGCCCCCAAGAAAAAGACAGCGAGGAAGGCCGACGACGACGAGGGTGACGAAAAGCCCAAGAAGGGCAGGGGAAGATCAGCGGCCAAGGGCAGGGGCAAAAAGTAAAGACATTATGCTGTAAACGCCCCTGCCGATCCTGGCAGGGGGAAGCGTGGTTACGGAAAGACACAGGCTTCGGGGTGGCATAGTGTTGTTTTTTGTATGGTTTTGGGCGTACTCAGGCTTGTTTATGAGCATCACCAGGAATGGAGACGCATGCACACATTGAACGATGAAGTATTTTGGCATTTATGGACATACAACTGTGCTTATTTTTTGCGTTTCTGGGTGCAGTATAGGAGGCTTTAGACTCTTGTATCGCTTGGAAACTTTTTGTTATTGTACGACCTCTCGGGATATAGCTACTCGAATTTTTCAGCACGGATGTATTTAGCCAGCACAAAGTCCCCGATGCTTTCCAGAAGCGTACTAACTCGGCTGAGCACAGGAAACCCGATAGACAACCAGTCTCATGTTTAGAAGACGTGTTCGCTGAGACGATGCCTATGGTCAGTTCCACTCAAAGTATACTTATGCATTCATGGCAAACAAAAGCTTCTGTGGGTGTCCGCTTCTGTATTTGCAAGATATGAGTCTGGGAAATACTGACGGCTGTCCTCGCTTTCAGGATCAACAAAGCCTTTTTTCCTGCGCTTGATAGTATCACCCGGGCTTCGATATTAACTCTATGGACATCGATGTTACACATGCTAAGTGGTATGTCCTATTTCCCAGGGACCGTGGGTTGCCAGTCACAGCAAATCCCGATTCTTCGGGGAATGGACCTACGGTCTATTTGCCCCTGTTTCATTCCATGCAATCTTGGCATGCTATACTGTTCTATGAAATATCGGAAAACACTTTCTTCACCAGGACTGACTACCTTACCTCTTGGGCTACTGCTGCCAGACAAATCTAGTCCCGGAAAATATGTTTTACTGTACTAAGACAACTACTATAAAATGCCTCGAAATGTATCTGCTATACCGGATCCATACTTGGGGCTGTTCTCGTCCAAATGTTTCTACGGCCCGTTATCATACAGTACAGCTTTGGGTGCGCGCGCTGTGGTTTCTCCTTGGCATCTGAGAGCTCGCCTTTGACGCAATGATGAGGAGGGCATCCTTCCAACAAAGTCTGCCCCTTTCGGCAAGCTCATGAACTAGCCTCCGAAGTCTTCGTTTGTCCCCGGCCGCTAAATGGGCCAGTTGAATGTTGTTTTTCTGTGTACTGAGAGTCACGTCGTCTCTTTGTGTCCCCTATCCCTCCGGTGACATCGCCGATCTTCGACACCTAGCTGAACACGATTAGGATGACCCGGAACTAGTCTATAAACAGCCCCTTTCGTATAAATCGGGGTTTGGCACCTATAAAAAGGCAACTTAGAGGGTCAGAGTGCCAGCTACAGTTAGTTTTGACCCCGTGTGTGCCGTAGTTCGTGGGTTGCCGCCGAGTGTCTAACACGACGCCATGGAACATCGCGAGACCCGCGTTTCCGGTGCCTTCCGCAGCTTCATCCCGCCGAACAAGGGAGCTACGGGTGCGCAGCGCCGAGAAGGCCCACGAGAGCTTCCTGTTAAGGAAGGGACCCCAAACGAGTAGTAGTGCCCGCCTTTCTCGACGCCCTCCTCCTCAATGCCTTTCTCCGGTCCAGTCAACAAGAGAATTTCCTCATCCTCAACCCAAAATTCTTCTTTTCCGACCTCATACCAACATCAACTCAACTTCGCCACCAAATCGATCCTAGATTGTCTTGCTGGCTTCCTCAACCTCCTACCGCTTTCCCTCCGCCTCTAGCTGCTATTTGCATCATTCGTGGGTCTTCTTCGTGAGGGCTCATCATCTTCTTGCACTGGCGGCTTCCTGGCAACGGAAAACAACCATATTCTTCTTGCCTTCTTCCATCGTCAGCTTCCGTCCTCAAAGACCAAGCCTCCTTCGTGTTTAACAACACCAACAACGTAACTCTCATACCCAGTTCTTCACTCTCAACACCCAGTCAACGCTAGTCAACATCGTCGCCGCCTCACTTGGCTCTCGAAGAGTCTCTTTAGACATTCTCGGCCAGCCAGGCTCTGCCAAGATATCCCCGCCTACTATGGTAAGTAGAAGCAACCAGTCCTCAACCCTCTAGCTCCCAGTATTGACCGCTGTCTGTGTGTAGCTGAGGACCCCAACCCCGGTCCATCGTGGCCATTTTCGTAGCCGCAGTATGGAGTGCTTGCAGACATTCGAGGCCGGCATGATGGAGATAGGTTCCCTCGACCCTGAGTCCATAGTTGCTACCTCGACCCCAGAGCCTCCGAGACGCCGCAGGTCCCAGTACATCTTTGGCACTCCCGACGAGATGCCTCTATTTGCTGAAGGTTCTTCCATGTCCACCCCGACAACTACGGCAAGCCTAGATGACGACGCTCCTGGAAACTATCGTCATTCTAGCTCCGGGACCGTGGTTTATCGTCCTTTTCCTGAGCCCGTGGATCCGTCCGTAGGCCATCCTCTTGCGGCAGATGGTTCGTTTGCCGACTCTGCTTCAGGGTTTGCCGTTCCCCAGCAGCCTTCGCCCCAGCAGACTCCACCCCAGCTTGGCTCCCGGGTCAACGAGTTGGTTTTGCGATATGAGAACGAGATTCTTTGCGCCGGGGGTGTCTCAACCAACCCCGTGGTTCCTTATGGAAACCGCGCACCTGCTACTTCTACCCAGCAGCTCAATCAGTCGGATCGTAAAGAGACATCCCAGATTGGAGCCGCCCGCACCACCTCTTCTGCTTCTGGGATTCCTGATGAGCTTGATCTCCCATTCCCTCACCAGAGCTATGACACGATGGCTCCCGACGAGATTCATTTCCCCCCGGAGGGCTTTAGTCCCGAAGGACGTCTCGAAAAGCCTATCCATGCCCTACTCTGCCACGAAAGCCCCAAAGGCAAGGGACTCGGGAGGGATGACAGAATCAGGATAACTCCCTGCCTCGTTCAGACATACAAGTATATGAGGGGAGAAGACCTTACGCGCCTTCCGCATCGCGACGACTTGGAGACGGGGTCACCGCCGCAAACCGGGCCTTATTGGTTCTCTCTCCTAGCGCGATCTTTCTCCAAAGACAAGGAAGACGATGAGCCCAACGCAGTCCGTTCCAGGAAGCCCGGCCATTGGGGCCATTTGGCGACGGACGACCAGAACCATGAGCCCATGGTGGAGGCCCAGAGGCAATACGAGGTCGACGGAGGAGCCAAGAGCTTTGACGACCTCCAGGGGTTCTATGGCGATGGCGAAGGCCGACCCCGGGATGTCGTTATGACGGCCTGCGACTTTTTCCGCTTTGCCCAAGGTGCGAAGATTGGAAGCGCCCTCCGCAGTAGCTGCACGGGCAAGGACGGCCAAAGGCATCAGTATCCGGCAGACCTCGGCGGCGGCCAACATGTGACGATTCAGGTTGCAGCGGATACCCTGACACGGTGTAGCAAAGTCCAGGTGCGCGCTGATGCCGGCGGTGGCAGGTCTAGGAGCATCGACCGAATGGACGCCGTGCTCGAATTTGATGGCGTTGATTCTGAGGATGGCAGGTCCTTGTACACTTGGGTGCCACCGAAGCACGGCGAGAACGAACGCCAGGATCCTGTCCCGAGAGGCCTTCCTTACCAGGTCATATGCCCTGGCACTGCCGCCCAGGTGGAAGGCAACCTCCACAAGAAGAGAGGGTTCGTGCAAGGAATCGAGGATATGTTTGGTTTCCCCGCCGTCGGCAACAGCGGAACGCGCTCCTTCGGCGGATCAAATGTACAGCATCCTTGCCCCTCGACTGCTGCCTCTGCTAGTACCGGTGCCGCTGGCGCTGTTGCTGGGGGGGAATCCCTCGAGGAGCACGACTTGACTTTTGCCGGCGAGATTGACGATAATAGTACCGATGCCGCTGACGCTGTTCTTGATGAGGATTCGCTCGAGGAGCCCGACTTGCCTGTTGCCGGCGAGATTGACGATAATAGTACCGATGCCGCTGACGCTGTTCTTGATGAGGATTCGCTCGAGACACCCGACCTGACTTTTGCCGGCGAGACTATCGATGCTAGTACTGATGCCATTGGTGCCGTTGACGAGGATTCGCTCGAGGCACCCGACCTGACTTTTGCCGGCGAGACTATCGATGATAGTACTGATGCCACTGGCGCTGTTCTTGATCAGGATCCACTCGAGGAACCCGACCTGACTTTTGCCGGCGAGACTGTCGATGATACTCTTGACAGCGGCCTTGATGCCCCACGTGGAACCGAGGTCAGGAGGCCCCAAACTCCATTCCCAGGCCAAGAGAGAGTCGAAGAATTCGGCGATGCCAGTACCGATTCCGGCCTCGACGCTGGCTCTGAGTATGACTTCGTGCCTGAGACGCCTCGACCAGCAGCTGCTGTTCTTGCCACTGGCGCTGCCCCCATGGCCAACACTAGCCAAACCTTTATCCCCCCTCGTGTTCACTTTGACAACACCACGCCCGAGCCTTGGAGGTACACCCCCGAGGAGTCCCTTCTCATTGATCTCGACGAGGGCAGGATTCGCGAGGAGGATTTGCTTGAGGTCCTTGACAACAGCCAGGCCGAACAAGTCTCGCTTCTCAACGAGGGTGACGAAGCCTACATGTATGGCGACGCTACGCCCAGAGCTTCCCGGTATCATGAGGGCGCTGAAGATGAGCTCACGCCAAGGCCGTCCAGGTACAGCACCGAAGCCTCGACAATGCGCCCGATCACGGGTATCCCTACCACCCCACGTGTAGGATACACTCGCCACAGGCGCCAGCTCGCTCAATGCGGCGAGGAGAGCTTCGTTATCGACGCCGGCATAGTAGAGGCAGTTCCTCCTGTCCCATCTCAGCTGCGCAAGCATGTGCCCAGCCCGGTTTCCATCCTGAAAAAGCCACCTCCACCCAGGACTCCGAGCCCACAGGAGAACGAAGACCCAGTCACCCCGAACACACCGAGCAAGAGTCGCAGTGCTAGACGCTCCGGCCCAGATGAAGATGAATTTTGGGCTCCAGGCGCGAGCATCCGCCGCCGAGGTCGAGTTGGGCCTCTCACGATTCCTGGCTATTTGATGCCAGAGACCGGCAAGAAGGCTCCCAACGATGCTGGACACCATGCCATCCCCGTCGAGGCATCTCCAGTGGCCGGGCCGGCTGGAGTCGAAAGTATGAAGGATCGCCGCAAGCATGGGCGCACCGTTGCTAGGCTTTCGCTTGTTGCTGGGAAGATTGCAGGACCCATCAAGAACTTTGCTAGGGCTCGCGGAAGGACCATGGTCAGCGAGAATGCTGCCCAGCCGAGGGAGGATAGAGAGAAGAGGGCCAAGACGCCAGTTCGCCGTGCCTGGCGTTCTCTTCGCCGCAGCATAAGTAGCCGAAGGGGTGCAGCCATCACCGGTGACGACGTTGTTGAAGGCGCTGGACCTCCCGCTGCCAACAAGCTGGAGAGTCCCAGGACCAAGGGCAGAGTGATGGGTGCCGATGAGTTCGGTATGATCGTCATGCGTACTCCCGATGGCGGCGAGGAGAAGTCTTCCCGCAAAAGCAAGACATTCTCGATATCGTTTGGTGCGAACCACCGCTTTTCGCTCTCTTATGACACTCAGAAGAGCACTACTCCCCGCGTTTCCGGAGATGGAGGTATGCGGTTTGGTCCGGGACCTAGTCCCAGTGATGCTATCACCCCGGCTGCCATCGAAGAGTCTCCCACCCGCCTAAGGCTGCGGAGGCCTCAGGCTGCCAAGACAGGAGAGCTGGATCGCGAATGGTCCCTCGCTCGCTCCCAGGAGCAGCTTCGTGCAAAAACCGAGGTCCAGAAGAAGTTCGAGAACGGCATCGTCGCGGCCGGTGGCGACATCCGCAGCCTCAGGAAGAAGACCAACCGTTGGAGCGCCGAGATGGCCCCCGAGAACGGCACTACTCCTCGTGGAGGAAGGTTGGGTCGCGGCTGCTAGGAATTTGGTGGTCGATGGAGGGGAAAACACGCGCAGGCTGATTCTACCACGGGAAATCAGCACTCAACTACACCAATAAAGAACACAGCTGGAGCCGATGCCCCGGCTTTGGCAGTACCAGCTCTACCCACTGCTAATTATGATTTATTTATTGGTTGCGTATTTCTCCCCTCTACGGCCACCGAGCCGGAGGAGGACTCACTTGACCCTCTTCTTCAACCTCCTGCCACCTCACACCTGACCGATTTCTTGAGGCGACACTCACTGGACCTACCCCATTACAACACGGAATCTTCCATCTCAGCTTCCGATCATCCCGTGTTCTTTTCTGCTAACCCCGTCCCAACCTTTTCTTTACCATCGGATCCATATCCAGAAAATATCGACTCATCTTCCAGTGCGCCCTCAGACCAGCACCAGCAGCCCGCACTCCAACATCGGACTGCCCAGGAGGCACTCACCAGACTTATACCAAGAAGGAAGAGAAGTGTTATCTACGATTTCCTCAAGATGTGTTTCTTTTGCCTTTTCTATTGCTGTATCCATGACAGCGACTCATCCAGCAAGGACAAAGATGACGCCCTTGGGCCAGACCTGGAGCTGGGGCTTGTGACGAGACAGCCAGACCCCAACTCGATGCATATGATTATGCCTGGACAAGAGCCAGCTACTACCTCCGCCGTGCCTGAGGAGATCACGCATCGGATTCAGAACAGCAGGTTTCATGCAGCGATCAACAGCTCTTCGCCTGCGGGTCCCGCGCCTCCGCCACGCTGGCCAGTGAGGACCAGCTCTTTGAACGTACTTGCTCCAAGACTGCTGAGCATACCTATAAAGAAGGACCCCGAGGAGAGCCATCGCGATGAGGCAAACCCCGAGGAGAACAAGCCCCAGGAGAAAGAGTCCGCCCCGAAGCACCGCGGCCGGGACGAACACCCTTCCACGCTGCTCTCTCCAGTCCGGGAAGTGGATGAACCCGCCGAAGAGCCTCCAAGGCCGCTCAGGCCTGCTCTGAGGAAACCACAGAAGAGCGACAAGACCCCTCACCCCAAGAAGAACCTCGGTGCCAGAAAGTCAGTGGTCGCGGCCAGTCACAGCGTTTCTCACTGCAGTGACTCTCAAGAGTCTACCCCTCGACGCTTTCCGTTGGTTACACAGAAACCGCAAGCCCGTGCAACAGAGCTCACGGACGAGGAACGAGATGACAGACTACGCGGTGTAGGCTTATCTACCAACAACGGTCCAGAGCAGCATCCAGAGCAGCATCCAGAGCAGCATCCAGAGCAGCATCCAGAGCAGCATCCAGAGCAGCATCCAG